>JAVYIG010015679.1:0-34741 GCA_035222895.1 Strongylocentrotus droebachiensis | reverse complement strand
CTTGATGAATTTCAAGTCATACGAAATCAAGAAAAGGCATAAAAACACAGTTGGCATGCAGTGTAATAGTGCAATAAGGAAAAGCAGTATTTTTGTACACCGTAACATTTGTAAAATTCACGTGACTACGAAACTTTGCGTGATCTCGTCCGATTTTCGCAATTTTATAGTTTCGAAAGTCGCGGGGACACTTGAAAGGCGATTATAGTTGCGATCCGCAACTTTAATTCTTTAATATATCACGATTGAATGAAATTATCAGTTGGGGCTTACCTTTGATTGTTTACAACCCATTTTAATCGACGTTGTGAGTATATCAAGCATAAACACGTTCAAATTCACGTTCCTGCAAAACAAGATGTAAATTGATCAGAATCTCGGACTCAGACAGTCTCCAAATATCCCATCTGCATCTAGCTGTTCCAGAACACGAACACCAACTTTGTACAAATAACTGTTGTGGTATAATATAAATAGAATAGAATCGTATCATTCATATCCCGCACGCAATCTACATCACATGATGATGATATACTTCGTGTTGATTATTGATCTTTCGCTGCGACGCGTCGCGACGGCCCGATATATTCTCCTCCATATAATTCAAACACCCTCCAAATATCCCATCTCAGTGCATCTGACACGAACACCAAGTAAACAATTAAAAAAATTGTTTTGCATCACATGATGTACTTCTAATTGTTGATTATTGATCTTTCTGGAGCGAGGCGACACGACGCGACGGTCTGATAAATTCTACTACCCTGGGAATACTTCCGCTCTAGATTTGCCCGTCGCGTCTCCGTCATGTCATGTCATGTGCTCGATCTGATATATAATTTATGGCGCGGGCGCAATACTCGGGGAATCCCCACCGACTAGACAAATAATATAACGTCATACATCAACAATCAAAATCGTCTCGCTCGGGCTGATCACGTGAACATTGTGTACGTGATATCGAGCACCATAAAACCATGGACCTATTACGGATGGACATTCAATGTGAGTCTTTCTTTGATCCAATGGCAATGATAGTCACCGCCTTCTGATTATGTGCATCTTAATGAGAACATTCAGCTGTTTTAACAATAACGACTGCGTAAGCATTTTCGGTCATTGACGAAGGAGCAGTTTCCCTCTCTTGGGTTTTGTTCGGATGGTGTGCTCTGTAAGAGTGTGTCTTAAATAAAAGCACCCCAAATGGGGAGCAGCAAAGTTGAAAAGCAGACGATTTTGGTGATATGAAATGTATTATTACTGATTCGCAAACTTTCGCACACACCTATGACCTTATAAAACAATTAAAAGGCCATGATCTGTATCAGCCCTGTGCGTTGTAACTCTTGAATATTATGAGGAAATAGGGGGAAACGGGATTTTAAACCACAACCAAAAATTCAAAAAATAACCTCTATCTGGTTAAATATCAACATGTTTTTCAAAATAAAATACACGTACAGTACACGGAACAACATTTTCCGATTATAAGCCAGAACTGCACATCTATTTTCCATGATTATAGGCGAGTTATTACCTTCTGCGCATGTAGATTAACATGTGTAAAATCACTATCTTGATTCTGTCCCGGCTTATTGGCGATGACCATCATGAGATCAAAGGGAAGAAACATGTACAGAATGTTATTGAGACGACATTGACGGAGACAATTACAATGAATTCGTTAAGAAAACGATGAATGTCCATCCGTAATAGGTCCATGATAAAACCAACAAAGGCGCATGCAGTGGCAAATCGGTGGGATGAGGGGGGGGGGGGGGGGGGGGGGGGGGCGGGTGGAGGGGCGAAAAAGTACACATCGAGTTGTCATATAGCTGTGTCCTCCATTGATAACTATAAAGCTGTACACTGGCGGCTAATTCACATGTTTCCCCAATGATTTTCCTGATGACTATTTTGCTGTTGCTAGCTTGTCCTCAACGGCACAGAATGTAATTCGTTTTACTCATCAAATTTAATATTTACAATGCTCAAATTATTTCTATAGTCATGCGAGACTAAATTATTGTATACATGAACAGCATTAATGTGTATGTGCACAAGGGTATACAATAGGCCTATGACTATTCTGCATATAGGAGAATGCAAGTTGCAGTGCGTTTTTCTCCATACCATTAGTCCATTACAACCATCCAATTTGGTGCATTCTTATATCCAGGGGCGTACGCAGGATTTTTTTAAGGGGGGGGTTTTAAAATATTTTGCTCCCGAAAATTTGAAAATCGCGCCGGCCGAAAAGTCGCTCAGTGGGGGGGGGGGGAGGGGGGGGGGGGGGGGGGGGGGGGGGGGGGGGGTAAGCGGACGATTTTTTTTTTTTTTTTTTTGGAGGCCAAAACAAATCGCAACGACTCAGCCGGCCGAAAAGTCGCTCAGTGGGGGGGGGGGGGGGGGGGGGGGGGGGGGGGGGGGGGGGGGGGTAAGCGGACATTTTTTTTTTTTTTTTTTTGGAGGCCAAAACAAATCGCAACGACTCAGCCGGCCGAAAAGTCGCTCAGTGGGGGGGGGGGGGGGGGGGGGGGGGGGGGGGGGGGGGGGGTAAGCGGACACTTTTTTTTTTTTTTTTTTTGGAGGCCAAAAAAAATCGCAACGACTCAGCCGGCCGAAAAGTCGATCAGTGGGGGGGGGGGGGGGGGGGGGGGGGGGGGGTCAAAATTTCAAAATTTGACATTTTTTTTTTCGTTGGGGGGGGGGGGGGTAAGGTCACCTTATTTAGGTTAGCCGTGGGTATAATTTTTTTTTTTTTTTTTTTTTTTTTTTATATAATAAAAAAAAAAAAAAAAAAAAAGGCAAAAGGGGGGGGGGGGTTTTAAGGTTATTTTAGGGGGGTTTACATACATTAAAATACCAAAGGGGGGGGGGGTTTGAACCCCCAAACCCCCCCCCCCCCCCCCCTGCGTACGCCCCTGCTTATATCTGAGATTGTGGTTCATGTGAAAGTGTAATAGTTTTCCTGCATGCTGTTCAGGATGTGAGAGAATAATCATCACAAAGGTGAACCAACCTTTCTCACATGGTCGCATTGGTGATAACAAGAAAATCAGAGAAGGGGTTCCTGAAAGTTTGAACCAAGTCTGCCAAACACTATACTGTATAAGAAAGGAATACATGTTCTATTGATGTGATCCCTTTATGTATGTGAATCGATAAGTTGAGTGTGACTGTAAGGGACCATCCTCCAGTGGAAACTCATTATAAATAGCTCTGATACAATGAGATGCATGTACAATGTCATTTTGCTGCAATCTCTCCTCTATATAATTATTCTTTTTAATACCCTGATCTGAACTGATACGGGCTCCATCTTATAAACAGTTACAATCAATCGCAACTTTTTTGTGATGGATATCAATCGCAACTATGTGCATAAGAGAAAAGAGACCACAAACTTGCTTTCAATTGGAGAACTTGAGATTGATTTGGATCAGTCGCAACTCTTTATTCGACGGGGCCCTGATTGAACAATTCATGTTTTCACGTTCCCAATATCCTAGTTATACAAAGTTTCCACTAAATCAAAATATCATCCATTCCAGTTTCAGCAACTTTTCCTTCAGAATCAACTGAAATATGTTGCTATAGGTTCTCCAAAACAAAAGATACTCCCCAGTTAAAACGTCAAACAAATGTGTAGGCCTAATGTACATATTTTTAGTCGTTTTGAGTTAATTCCTAATGTGACAGTTTGTCTACAATGTAGTACATTTTTCTGAAATTATTCATTTCTAGTATGAAATTCCCATATAATGATTTCAAATGAAAAAACTATCACTTTCATATTTTTTATCTGATTTCATTCATATCTTGATTTTTTCTCTCTTCCTTCCAAGCAACTTACTGCAAGGTTTATATTTCCCTGTAAAGTTATCATAGCAAGAAGCAGAAGATCAAAATGGCAACCTGTTACACAGAAAATTAGTACAGACTGATTACCAAGCTATCTATCTTCTCCCGGTTCGGAGGTTGATTGCAACATCTCTCCATTTCACTCTATCTTCTGCCATTGCACTCTTGCAGTTTTAGTCCACTCCAGTTCTTGACATTCTCTTCCCAGTTGATTCTGGGTCTCTCTCTTGGTCTACTTCCTTCCACTCTTCCTTCCAATTAAGAGGCTTTGGTGCCTTTAACATGACCAACGTATTTGACTTTTCTCTCCTTAACTAATCCGAGTGCAATTTGTTTACGCCCTGCCATGTGCAATATCTCTTTGTTGGTTTTCATTCGTTTCCAGGACATTTTCATCATTCTTCTGTAACTCCACATTTCAAAAGATGTTATTCTATTTCCCACGGCCTTGCTTATTGTCCACGTTTCTGCTCCATACAATAGGACAGACCATACATAACAGTTTACTAGTCTCAACCCAAGCGCCTTTCTATTTTTGAATAATCCTTTCATTGCCAGAAATGTATTCCGAGCAATCTCTATTCTTCTTTTTATTTATGCTTCGCATCTGGCATCATCTCTGATATTTTGTCCTAAGTAGATGTAATTAAAGCCCTGCTCAATGATATGTCCATTGAGTTTCAAACATATTCTAGGCTTATTCTCTGTTCTACTAAAAATCGTTGACTTAGTTTTCTGGACATTCATGCTCAGACCAAACTCTTCACTTTTGACTTTACCAATACGAGGACTATAAAATCATTGCAGAAGAAGAAAATAACACGGCACAATCTTACTTTGATATCATGTTCTTTCTTTATTATCAAATGGATTGTCTACCATGATTTATTACTTCGATAACAAAACATTATCAATCAGGAAATATTCTTATGTATTCATATTATACATATACATTCACCCATAGGTCTACTTATTCATATCATAATCAACAGTATTTATTCATCCTCTATACATAATTATCAACAGCATTTCAAAAATGTCAATAATCACCATTCAATCTTTATAAAGAGCACTGTCCATGCAAATGTTTAGATAAAACTACATGGTCCAACCAACGATTGTCATTTTGTCCAAATAAAAATAATCTTATCACAAAGTACTAATGAAATGCTAAATGCACATTCTCCCTTGAAGAATGCTTAATTCACTTCATTGCAATATTTATGTTTACTTACAACATACAACATGTAAGCAGCTGCGTAATATAGAAAGAAACATGGAAGATTTGTCAGATTCCAGAATCTTTTTTTTAATGCTATCGCAGCTCCAACGGCAGAAAAAAGAAGATCAGAGTTGGGCCCTGTTTCATACAACTAGCTACATGTATGAAGATCACTTGCCACAATAAAATATTCTTTAACAAATTTGCTTACACTGAGCTAATGAACTTTTCGGATTTCAGTTGCTGTTATCGATATCGAAGCTTCTCACTGATGAAACGCACATTCAATTCAATTCAATTCAATTCAATTCCAATTGGAAATTTGTTTTGTTTGCATGTCAATACAAATTTACAGATTATAAACATCAATAAGATACAAAAGGATACAGAATAGTACATTTGACTTGAACATGGACAACACGAAAATTCAATTCACAATTCAGACTTAGTAATTCAATTCAATTCGTAATTCAGATTAAATTAAATTCAGAATTCAGATTAAATCCAATTTATAATTCAGACTAATTCAATTCATAATTCAGATCAAATCAAATTCAAATCCCGATCACATGCAATTCATAATTCTGATTATATTGAATTCACAAATCAGATCAAATAGCAAATGGCATGTATTATATTACACTATTAGTAATAGTTGGAACAAGAGGGTATCCTATTTTCAAACGTAAAAGTCATGAAGCTATTTATCATTTCATCAGCTTGGGAGCATTTAATAAATTGCATTTCCAAAATTTGATTAAACGAATTCGTTTTCATTTGCTGCCTGTCGTAGCAACAAACATAAGTGATAAACGACTTGATTGATTGATTGATTGATTTTTATTCGACAAGCTTCTAACACACAACAATATACAATAATAACAGATCAAAAATAAGTCAGCTTGAACAGGATAACCCACGAAAGCTCGAGAGCTTATTTCCAGTGGGGTCCCTTACAGACATGTATAAAAATTAATAAGTTAAAATAGTAATATTTACAGACAGATAAGAAAATTAAAAGAACTACTTATTAAAGATAATAATAATAATATAATATAATAACTTAACTCCGTTTCACTGACGATCAGCCATGCATCAAGTCTTTCGTCTTCTTTGTGCATGGCTGAACGTCAACAAAACGGAGTTAATTCATTCTTCAACTCTGTTTGTTGCTACGGCAGGCAGCCAGCGAAAAGGAATTCGTTTAATCAAATATTATTATGGAAATGAAGCAATACTTGAAACAAACAGAACTTTGTTAGTTCTGGCTCATTTTTCCTGATTGAGGTGTCATCGATCACTCATGCGTCAGATATGTATCATATGAATTACATCAGATGAAAGCGGATGATGTAAGCTTTACAAATATGTGTCATTCATTAATTATAATTGTAATTAAGTTATGTTAAAACATCGATATTCTCGGTTTCGTTTTTTTTTCTGAGACGCACTGTATAGAAGCCATTGTATAAATGCCCCAACCTGTTTCTTCCATCACAATGTGAAAGCATAATATCACAGAATGATGATTAACGATAGACAATGACTCGAGACTTGCATATCAATGATCAGTGATGATGATGATGATTATTATGCATTTTTTATGAGCATTATTATTTTGTTCGGGCCGCATCAAATTGTCTCGCGGGCCACGTGTGGTAGACATCATAGACTGAAGGTACATATCTACACAAATAATTCTCTTAAAAATCATATCAATATCATATTCGAAGAGAACATATAGACAGGTAACCCAGCATACAAAACAATTAAACAACACAAAATATGGAGAATGCATGGTTAATAACATTAAATACACTGCGCCTATAGATGAATCTTGTTTTAGCATTATCATGATTATTATTAATATCATTAACATTATAATCATCATTATTATCACTATAAGTATTGTCATTATTATTTTCATTATTATCATCGTCATTATCATAATCATTAGCATTATTACTATTACTATTATTATCATTGATATTATTATTATTATTATTATCATTATTATTATTATCATTATCATTCAATAATGAATGAGTTCAATAGAACGTTAATCTTTTAACGAATGAAAATATTCGCACTATTGAACGAATGAAAAACATTCATTATTTCTTTAATATAACATCTAAGTAAATTAATCTAAATTGTTGTTTATACCGGCTGCCATGGTGATCCAGGTCGCCTGCTTGTGAATGTACGTGTCAAAGACATAGCTACAGCTTTCAGGATAACCGATTGTGATATATATAACACTCCATATTGATCTTTTCTCGGGTCACCCTACATGCCCTTACAAAAAAAAAACTGAAGGGTAAATTGAATGGTAAATGAAGGGTAAATTGAATGGTATACCATTGATTTTACCCTTCAAAATTTACCACTCGGTGCATTAGAACACCATTCAATTACCCTTCAGAATTTACACCGCGAGTGTTGGAATATACCATTTAGAATTACAAATCAATTCTAATTTAAATAATTGGGACATTTAATTTGCATATTGAATGGTGAAATACCCTTTGAAGGGTATTTCAGTGGTAAAATACCCTTTGAATGGTTAAAATTAGTGATAAAATACCCTTTTATTTACCACTCGGCTCATCATTGCAATATTCTTTAACATACCATTCAGCTCACCCTTCGTACCACTGGTTCACCCTTCATCATGCCACTTATTTACCCTTCAGTATCCACTCATTCTCCACTGGTTTACCCTTCAGTATACCACTCGTTCTCAATTGGTCTACCCTTCAGCATACAACTCGGCTCACAACAATTTCTTGTCGACGCAGATTTAGGACGGATAGAAAGTATAGGAACTTGTGAGAAAAAAAATCGCTTTAAATGTGGTTAATACTTTGTGCCACGCGTCGTCTAAATCATTTGCGAAACGTTTCCTTATAAACCATTCACCATTCAGATTACCCTTCATTTACCCTTCATTTTTGTGTACCCTTCACCACTTGAATGTTAATCATTAAAAAACCATTAAGACGTAGCAGTAAGGTTATAATCTACCACTGAAATACACTTCAAATACCTTTCACCATTTACACTTCAAATAACATTCACAATTCAGATCACGCTTCATTTACCATTCACTTTGTTATAGGCCAAGAGCATTAGGTCAAAATAGGCTTCAACCTGGAAATTTTTGGTAACAAGCTGATTTTTTCAGGATAGCTCCAGGAATATGTCTAGAATAACATACTAAAAGTCCTCGTGTATCCTCCTTGAGCGTTTTCCGTAATCCAAGATGGCGTCCAAAATGGCCGCCATTTCCTGAATTTCTTATAACTTTGCAACTAGATAACCCAAATACAAAATTTAAATGTCTAAATATATGTTTTTTAGCACAAGGAACTCAATTAAATACTTGTTGATAAATTTTGAAACACACAAGTGGCAGTAAAACCACTTTTAGCCCTTTCCGAAATCCAAAATGGCGTCCAAAATGGCCATTATTTCGAATTTATCTCACTGTATTAAAGTAGGTACGTTATGAATACAATCAAATGTCTATACTAGAAAAGCACTATTGTAATACATATCAGTACAAATAAACCTTTCATTAAATAATTAAATATTTCTTATACATAACGTATACAGCCCACCCACCCACCCACACAGACATGCACACATATGGCTGCTTCCATCAGACTGACATTATGCAAACCGTGAAGAGTACTCAACGTTAGATGGAACTGAAAATGGAGACACATTAGTACCAATTAATGTCGCAAAGGCAAAAGTCACAAGGTTTCAAACAGGAAATGCACCTCAATAGCACATGCCATGTCATCTCTGCTAGTAGACCAGGTCATTTCTGCTAGTAGACCAGGTCATTTCTGTCGCCAATATTGTTGGAATGGCTTCGTACAAACACCGGAAGTGTGGCTCACGTGAACAGATAGACATCTTGAGCTGAGCAACATGAGCTTTGTCCTTCATGGATTGGTTTCATGAAAGTGGCCATGCATAGTGACCAGTACGAGAATTGAAACTCTGCCCTTCATAAATTTAGACCCTTCCAATCCGAGTACCATCTACACGGCACTATACTTTGCACAGTCACAATGTGAAAAACATATAACTTAAGAATATGTGCAGTAACATTTAACCAGCCCTCGTACATCAAGGCAGCAGAGATTGTAGCTTCTTCTCAAGACCTAGGAAAAGTAATCGTCCGTTTTGGTGGATTTCACCTCCTCATGTCATATCTCGGCAGCATATGGTCCACGTCATGGGCATAAGTATGCTTGTAGAGCTATGGGAGACAGTGTACGCCAAAGGGTCTGTCATACATATGCAATCTGGTCATGCATTTTTCCCTTCTCTTCGTGCTCACATTCTTACTTCAGCTGCCCTCATTGGCGTGTTGATGGGTAAACCTGGCGCCTTAGACAGCATATAGATAAGGACCCAGGACTTAGCGAATCTGTATGGTGCACTCCTCAACCAGGACAAGAAGGTGACTGCTGTACCTGAGAAGAGTGTGTCAAACAGTTAAAGTCAGATCATTTCACAACTCCTTGATCACGCAGCAGGAAAAAGTTGGCCAGGGAAGCTTTGGGTGCAGTGTATCCGACATTTATGTGTCTCTTATGCAATGTTTCATTCCAGCTGAAAGGACAGGGGACTGGAAGCTCCATCTCAGCTGTGTGAGGGAAATGATACAACATTTCCATGCTGCAGGACATCTTCCCTAGTTCAAATATGCCAGGTTTTTTTACAACAGATGGAAGCTCTAGAGCATACCATGCCAGGAAATGAATATACAAAATTAGCAGAAATGGGATACTTCACCATCCGCCGTGTGGATTCATTCTGGGGTGGAAACTTCTCTGATCAGACCATTGAAAAGTTCCTGATGCGGCAACTGAAAACATGAAAACAAGCCAACAAAGAGTTCTCTGGGTCTCCTGCTGAATTCGTTCTCCAAGCAATCAAACGTGCCAGAAATGGTCTCTTTGTTTAAGATGGTGGTTGCCTACAGCACCCTTAAGCATTATGGAGCTCATTTGACGGTGGTGTTCGATGGATATAGAAGTGCAACTTCGACAAAGGTAGCTGAGCAGAGACGAATAGCCCAAAGATGTACCTCTTTATTTGATGATAATATATTATATGCCAACAAGCACAACCCAAAACAGCTTTCCTTGCCAACAGCAACAGTAAGATGAGACTTATACAAACTCTACGTGACAAAATACATACCGGTATCAAGCAGACAGAAGCGGATGCCACTAACCTGATTGTCTCTACAGCACAAGCAGTAGCAGAGTCAGAACAGGTGCCCGTTGTTGTCGTTGGTAAGGACACAGATTTACTGGTCATGCTAGTTGCTCCGGCAACCACTTCCACAAATAAGCACATGCTATGCCGCAGAATCCTGTCACGGTCTTCAACATTCATGAAATTCAGCATGCCATAGGGGACACTAGATATTGCCTGATGTTTCTTTAAGCTGTGACAGGGTGTGATACGGTCTCTGCAATCTACCGTCAGGGCAGTCGTAAAACTTTCAATATGGTCCACATATGACGAGGTAAAAAAAAGAGCCGGGAAAGCCTTTATGGGGCCAGCAGTTCTTGATGACTACCGTCACACTGCAAACAATTAAACGGGCAATTGGTCGCAGTTCTCTGAGTTCATCCTTTCAGTTAAAAAGTCTACTTCCAACTAGTGCTGCAGCAAAGCAACATCCATACCGCACCTCTTACAGTCATTATGTATACCTTTACCTTTACCTTTACCCGAGATTTTTTTCTTCCTTCTCGTAGTTGGGTGTCTTCTTGGTAAGTTTGTCTGGCTCAGTTCTGCGCCGGGTATTCTACTCATATGGGGAGCAGAAACGCTTGTCCTTCCATACTCGATCCAGTCTGGCTTTAAAGGCATTCACCGTGATAGCAGTGACTACCTCTTCAGGAAGTGTATTCCAGTCATTGATGACTCGTTGGCTGAATGCATCTTGCCTAATCTTCGTTGAGCATCTTTGTTTTACGATCTTTAGACTGTGGCCTCTTGTGTTGCCAGTCGAGTGTTCAAAGAAGGTATCAACTGGGATGCGTTCCAAGTCCATTGATGATTTTGAAAACCTGAATCATATCGCCTCGCCGTCTGCGATATTCGAGGGAGGGAAGGTTGAGTGCCCAAAGTCTCTCTATGTAAGGACGGTTGCGGATGTCATAAATCATTTTGGTAGCTCTCTTCTGCACCCTCTCTATGGTTTTGGAGTCTGTCTTGAAGCGAGGGTACCATATGGAATCTCCGTAATCTATGACAGGTCTGACAAGGCCTTTGTACAGCTTTGGAATTGTGGACCTGTCTCGATCTGCACTCAAAGCTGCGACGGATGCAGGAGAGTACTCCGTTGGCTTTCTTGACAGCATATGCCACATGGTTATGGAACTTTAGCTCGTCATCAATGAGGATGCCAAGATCTTTCTCCTCTGATGTAGCTTCAAGGACATCATCTCCAAGGGCATAGATGTGTCCTGGGCCTATGTGTAGCACTTTGCACTTTTGTGTGTTGAAGTGCATTTGCCATGTATTGCTCCATTCCATTAGTGCATCAAGGTCAGATTGGATTGAGCACAGATCATCTTTGGTGGATGCTTTGCATTACAGTTTAGTGTCGTCAGCATAGATCTTGACAGACCCTTGAAGTCCATCTGGTAGGTCATTGATGCACAAGACAAACATTGTTGGGCCGAGAACACTACCCTGCGGCACTCCGATCCTTACTTTTGTCCAGTCAGATAACTCATCATTGACTCTAACTCTCTGGCATCTACCTTGGAGGAAGTCTGCTATCCATTTCTTAATTTGGCCACATATACCGTATGTCTCAAGTTTTGATAGAGGGCGAAGGTGAGGTACACTATCGAAAGCTTTCTTGAAGTTTAAGTATACCACATCGATAGGGGTTCCTTTATCCAGCATCTCAGTCCATGCCTCCATGATAAAAAGCTTTAGCGACCTTGGTCCTAATGTGTCTACATTTTTAGTTCCATCTAATGTTGAGTACTCTTCACGGTTGCACACTGTCAGTCTGATGTCGTTGAGGATGATGGAAGCAGCCATATGTGTATGTGGGTGTGTGTGTTAGTGTGTACTTTATGCAAAAGAAGTATTTTTTAATTAAAAGATTGTTGTACTGATATGTATTTCAATGGTGCTTTTCTAGTCTAGACATTTGATTATATTCATTACGTATCTACTTACAATGAGATAAATTTGGAAATAATGGCCATTTCGGGTGCCATTTTGGATTTCGGGAAGGGCTCAAGTGGTTTTACTGCTACTTGTGTGTTTCAAAATTTGTTAATTACTATTCGATTGAGTTCGTTATGCTGAAAAACATATATTTAGACATTTAAATTTGGTATTTGGGTTATAAGTGTGTCTCTAAAAAAAGTAAACCCAACTTCAACGGCAAATTTTCAGAAAACTATAAAATATTTACACATTATTTTTTATGGTTAGATAGTCCAATAAGTCCTCTGTCCAATGATACCACGTAGGTTATGTAACTCTCATGCATGACTGAGCATGATTCAACTTAGTGAATGGGTGTGAAATCATCACTGTGGCAAGTTAGAATTGCACTTTGATTGGAAGTTCATCAATCAAATGACATAGGAAATGTCTGATTTCTTACGAGCATAGCTTAGGGATGTGTACCCTCGACATGACCGCCATTCCTTTCGATGCAAAGCTCGCAACGCCTCCTCATGTCCCTGACAGCACGCCTGATCATTCCCTGATCTTGTCGTAATCGGTTCACTTCACCTGTTATCTGTTGCCTCAGCTCCTGAATTGTGGCCGGTGGGGTTTGGAACACTTTTCCTTTAAGATACCCCCAAAGAAAGAAATCGCATGGTGTCAGATCTGGTGAACGTGCAGGCCACTCAACTGGGAAATGAAGAGCAATGATGCGATTGCCAAAGAGTTCAGTCAAACGATTCCTCACAGCAATAAGTCTGTGGGCTGGGGCCCCATCCTGAGCCCACCAGGCCCTGCGGAATGCTCCACGTCGTTGTCGGGGGAAGATCTGTTCCATCTCAGGCACAATAAAATTGTTCAGCATGTCAAGGTACGCCCTGCCATTGATGTTGCCTTCAAAAAAGTAAGGTCCCACCAATGAACCATTGCCACAAAGACTAATCCAGACACTCACTTTCTCCCTGCTCATGTTCTTATTAAAAGCATATCCCGGTGGATGATGGAGTTCAGCATACTCGTGCTCATTGTGGGTGTTTACCATTCCATCCATGGAAAACGTTGCTTCATCCCCGATGGTAAAAAACTGGAGGAACTGTCGATCTCGGTTGCACCGGTTCACAAACCATTGTGAAAATCGAAGTCGTCTGGGAAAATCAGCTGGTAGAAGTTGGTGCTGAACATGAACATGATATGGATGGAGATGCAAATCCAGTCTTGCTATATTCTGTTAAAAGTTGCGCGTGGTATTCCAGTATCATTTCTCCTGGTGCTTATGCGTGGGTTGGCTTGGATGGCCTCTCTTACCACTTGGATGTTTTCAGCAGACCTCCCAGTTCGTCTGTGGCCAGAGTGTCCTTTATTCCTGTTCAAACTGGTTCCGTGATCAGCATACTTTCTCACATTGTACCAGATGGCTCTTTTTGTTGGAGGCTGCCTCTCGGGGAACTGCACCCGAAAAGCATCTTGAACTTCCACGAAACTTCTTGTTTCCTGGTATCGAGTTACCAGGAATACTCTCTGCTCAATTGTCAACTGTACCATGTTTGGAAAGCATGTGAAGTGTGCCTGTGTTAGGAACAACCTTTGCTGAAGTTGTTATGTAATCATAGGCCTAACATGTGACAAACATTTAACTTCAAATAGGCCCTGAATGCATGACAATAGCAAGAAATAACTTGCCACAATGATGATTTAATCATAGGCCTAACATGTGACAAACATTTAACTTCAAATAGGCCCTGAATGCATGACAATAGCAAGAAATAACTTGCCACAATGATGATTTAATCATAGGCCTAACATGTGACAAACATTTAACTTCAAATAGGCCCTGAATGCATGACAATAGCAAGAAATAACTTGCCACAATGATGATTTAATCATAGGCCTAACATGTGACAAACATTTAACTTCAAATAGGCCCTGAATGCATGACAATAGCAAGAAATAACTTGCCACAGTGATGATTTGACACCAGTTCACTAAGTTGAATCATGCTCAGTCATGCATGAGCGTCAGATAACCTAAGTGATATAATTGGACAGAGGACTTATTGGACTATCTAACCATGAAAAAATAATGTGTAAATATTTTATAGTTTTCTGAAAATTTGCCGTTGAAGTTGGGTTTACTTTTTTTAGAGACACACTGTAGTTGCAAAGTTAGAAGAAATACAGGAAATGGCGGCAATTTTAGGCGCCATTTTGGATTTCGAAAAGGGCTAAAAGTGGTTTATAGCTACTTGTGTGTTTAAGAATTTATCAACATGTATTTTATTGAGTTCCTTATGCTAAAAAACATATATTTAGACATTTAAATTTTGTATTTGGGTTATCTAGTTGCAAAGCTATAAGAAATTCAGGACATGGCGGCCATTTTGGACGCCATCTTGGATTGCGGAAAACGCTCAAGGAGGATTTATCATAACATCTCATGGTGTAAATGTAATGCTTTATGCGGATGACACGCAAATGTATATCGTGTTCAAGCCTAGTGAACGTGAAGAATCGTTAGAGAAGCTGAAAGCCTGCATAACTGATGTGAAGATTTGGGCAATGAAAAACAAATTGTCTTTGAATGATTCCAAAACTGAAGTTATCCATTTCACATCCAAGTTTCGTCGAGATCCTACCCTATCTAGTGTATATGTCGGTGACTGCCACATTAATCCTGTTCCTTGTGCCAGAAATTTGGGGGTTGTCTTTGACCAGCACATCACCTTGAAAGAACATATAAAAACTGTTTGCAAATCAGCAATGGCAGGAATCAGGTGCATAAGTAAAATCAGATGTTTCCTCTCGAAGCAAGGTGCACTCACTCTGGTGCATGCATTTGTAACAAGCAGATTAGACTCCTGTAACAGCTTGTTGTTTGGACTTCCCGCAATTGACATTTACCGGATCCAGATGATACAGAACATTGCAGCGAGACTGGTCACTCGCACTCCATACCAACAAAGTATAACTAGTACTCTGAAGAAACTACACTGGCTTCCTGTAGATAAGCGCATCATATTCAAACTCTTATTAATTACATTTAAAGCACAACATAGTTCTTCTCCTTCATACCTGACTGATTTGCTCAAACAATACCACCCACCCCGAACCCTCCGTTCAAGCAATCAAGCATTACTTTGTGTACCAAAAACCAATACTATATTCTATGGGGGCAGATCATTTGCAGTTGCTGGACCAAACCTTTGGAACAATCTCCCCAAATTCATACGACAGGCACCCACTGCTGCAACATTCAAATCTTCACTAAAAACGCACCTCTTTGGCCTTAATTAATTAGTTTAAACTATCCTGACTTACGTTCTTTGTTTTTGACCATGTTAGCTATCTCTTTATTATGTTATTTACTATGTTAAGTTAGTCATTTAGTAGTATAAGATTTGTATATTTCTCTGTGTTGATTCATTTTATGTGATTATAATTATGCTTGTACAGCGCAAAGAGAAACTTATGTTTATTTTGCGCTATATAAATATTGTATTATTATTATTATTATTTATGAGGACTTTTAGTATGTTAATCTAGACATATCCCTGGACCTATCCTGAAAAAATCAGCTTGTTACCAAAAATTTCCATATCAAAACTAATGCTCTTGGCCTATTACCCTTCACCACTCAAATGGTATAATTCATATACCATTCACCGTTCAGACTACCCTTCGTTTACCCTTCATTTTTTGATACCATTCATCACTCAAATGGTATAATTGAAATACCATTCAGATACCCTTTGAGTAATATAATCTAGCACTGAAATACACATCAAATACCATTCACCATTCAGATTACCTTTCATTTCCCTTCATCTTTTGTTTACCCTTCACCACTCAAATGGTATCATTCAAATACTATTAAGATACCCTTTGAATTATACTCTATCACTGAAATACCCTTCAAATTACCCTTCATTTTATTTTTACCCTTCAACACTCAAATGGTTTCATTCAAATACCATTAAGATACCCTTAGAGTTATACTCTACCACTGAAATACCCTTCATTTATTTTTTTACCCTTGACCACTCAAATGGTATCATTCAAATACCATTAAAATACCCTTTGTATTAAACTCTACCACTGAAATACCCTTCAATTACCACTCACCATTCAGTTTACCATTCATTTATCCTTCACTTTTTTTAAGGGTCTGCACCTTTATTTGAGTACAATTGGAGCTTAGTTCGGACATGTCAGTAGTATGAACTGAGGGATTTGAGATAAAATTCACAAAAGAGCTTCCATCGGCGTATTTGGACATTCTATGGTCAAGTTCTCCGGCATAGACTTCGTTACCAATTTTATATCCCTTCCGAAGCGTTTCGATTAATAAGCGACCTTGAAGACCGACAAGTGTCTCGTTTGAATAAACAACACACGGGCCCTTCTCAAAATAAAAGAAATGAATGTGTATGCCAGAGGTATGGCTCTCGTGGTTTATCATATACTCAATGCTTTGGATGTGTTGTTCCAATATTTTCAGTCCAAAATACTCGGCTTCTTTTCGTAGCTGCTTCAGCTCACTCGATGTGATGTCATTGAGGATTCCTCCACATACTAGGTAGTCCAGAACATGATGGAAGAGACTATTTTTCCTACTGATGACGTAGTTGCCTTGGGTGTCTCTTGGAAATGGCTTCCCTTCATCCAACATGTTGGTGAAGAAAGATTCCTTTTCTCTCATCAACGCCTGTCTGGGCATCATATACGTGCTCATGGTGTCACCCGTACCAACCGCAATCCCCACCGACATACCAGCCATCGACATACCTGCAGCTTCTTTTCTTAGCGCCGCTTCAAGCTCAAGCGCCTCGAGCGAAAAGAATTTGGCTTCACGTTCCAGTAAATCGAACTCGCTAAAACCCCGTGGTAGCACAAGTTCGCCGCACCTCATGAAATTCAGTACATGGCGAAATATCTCGCTATCCCGGTCAATCAGGTAGTTTCCTTGGGCATCTCTATCAGAAGGGATATCACTGTCTAGCATGTTGACAAAGAAACTGATCGGGTACCGCGTTATGCTACGTTTACACTATGTTCCCGGCGGCCACGGCAGCCCCGTTTGCCCGAAACGTAGTGCGCCGTGGGATTTAGACCAATTTTATCTCTGGATTCAAGTTTTGTTACGTCTTGCCAAGTTTTCTCACGGTCTACCACGGTATCCGTGACGGGCCGTGGGGGTAAGGGGATGCTGAGTCCCGGAGGCTCCAAGGCGCACTACGGTTCGGCCCGCGTTCTACCACGGATGCCAGAACGTTCCCTCCCGGTCCGTCACGTTCTGATGGGGTCCCTCACGTTACTCACGTTCTGATCAAGGTCTGACACGTTTTTCACGTTTCGTCAAGGCTTTGTACGGATGAAACGTGGACGCAGGGCAGCTTTGGAGCACGTTTGTGCCGGCGGTATAAAAAGAAGGTCTCCCAAGCAATAGCAATCATGGTATCCTGAGACCTCGCGTTGTGTCAGACCGTAGTAGAACGCAACGCGCCGTAGCGTGCCGGGCGCTTAAACCGTCCCACTACGGACCACCCCCAAGTTTTGTTACGGCCTATTACGGACTGTCACGTTTTGTTACGTTCACCCCGGTTTATTACGGCCTACTAGGTTTCTCATCCGCACCGTGACTGCCGTGGCAAATTTTTTGACAGTTTAAAAATCTGACACGGTATCCACGGCAATCACGGCCTGTCACGTTTGCCCATACGGTCCCCCACGTTGCGTCACGTCAATCCCGTTTCGTCCACGGTGGCCTGAAACGTGGTTGCCGTGGCCGCCGGGAACATAGTGTAAACGTAGCATTAGGGTCTTCCGAGTTGTCAGGTAGATCTTACCGCCAACATTCAAACCAATTTGCTTGTCAGAGGCCATCTTTCTTTTTAGCGGTACGTACTATTTTGTACTGGTACTTCCTTGTTTAATGTTCGATCTTTTCGCTGCGATAGCCCGATAAATTCTTCTCTATATAATTCATACACCCTCCAAATATTCCATCTGCATCTGTTCCAGGACACGAACACCAACTTCATACAAATAACTGTTTTGATGAGAGAATCGTACCCTGTATCCCGCGCGCAATCTCGGGCGATAAATTCTATACCCTAGCCTGTGAACGCTTCCGCTCTATGGAAGGCCGTTGGTGACTTTATTCACATGCCCCAGACGTATGGAACGCGGCACACGTCTGCTAAATAACAGGCAGACGTCTGCTAGTTGACCAATCACCGCCTGTTATTTAGCAGACGTGTGCAAGGTGCGATAGCACACGCCTGCTAGTTTATTAGCACACGTGTGCCCTTTTCCATGCGTATTCGCAGTATGCTAGTAAATTGATTTTCAAGGCAACCAATCAAGTCCGCTGTAACAAAGCTGCTCAGCTCAGTGCGTACTGGGCCTGCTCGCTATTACAACACTGCACACTACAATACATATTGGATGGGGGACACACCCACGGCCAGGAACGGATCCAGGGGAGGGCCGAAGAGGTCTCCCCCTCCCCCTCCCCCGCCAAGAGAGAGAGAGAGAGAGAGAGAAAGCTAGAGAGAGAAAGAACAGAAGGGAAGGGGAAAGAGGAGAGAAAGGAAAAGTAAGAAGAGGAAGAAGAAAAGAAAAGAGGGGGAAAAGAGATCGGCGGGGGGGGGGGGCGACTGAGGGCTTTGCCTCCGAGGCTGTTCCCCCCCTCCCCCAAAAGAGAGAGAAGGAAGGAAGGGAAATAAAAAAGGAGAAGAGGACAAAGGGAAGGTGAAAAAGGAAGAAGAAATTAAGGGTGATATCAGTTACGATCTTCTCGCATACAATTTGGGGGGGGGGCAAATAAAAGAGAGTAGGAAAGGAACAGGAACGAGGAGAGCTAAAAGGGAATAAGCAAGGGCAAGAATAAAAGAAACAGGTGAAAAGAAAGGGAAGGGCTCAGATATAATTAATCCAGCCAACAACATGTGGTTCGGGTAGGGGTGAAAGGCCGTTGCCTCCCCCAGCAAACTTAAAAAAAGAGAGAAGGAAGGGAAGGTAAAGGGGATCGAGATGAGAAAGGTAAAGAGGAAGAAGAAAGGTAGGGGAGATCAGTTGCGATTTTTCCCGCCAACAAGGTGTGGATCGGGGGGGGGGCGAAAGGCCCTTGCCTCCCCCTCCACCCTCAGCAAAGAGAGAGAGAGAGAGAGAGAGAGAAAGAAAGTAGGAAGGGAATGGAAAAGAGGAGAGAAAGGGAAAGAAAATAAAGAGTAAAAAGAAAAGAAAAGTTGGAAAAGATATGCCTTTCCGCCAGATAAGCCTCTGGACACTACGGGCGTACTTTCCCAAACAAGATTAAAACGAGGTTTATTTCTAATTCGATTTCAGTGATTTATAGATGTTGCAAACTAACACAGAGTTTGTTGGAAAATGACAATTTCCCAAAGTTACAGGCAGGCGAGAAATATGCTTATTAAGAAGCCTTCATGTCAATGCCCGCGGAACGGCGGGGCTCGAGGGACTGAGCCCCTCCCCCCACTATTTTGAAAAAGTATATTAAAAAGAAATAGAAAGAAAGAGAGAAAGGGAAAGAAAATAAAAAGGAAGAAGTAAAGGAAAGGGGGGAAAAATATGCTTTTGCGCTCATCTCGCCCCCCCCCCCCTAACGAGACTATGCGCCAGATACGCCACTAGACACTACTGGCGTACTGATTGGAAGGGGGCAGCCCCCCCCCCCCCACAAAAAAAAAGAAAAAGAAAAGTGGTTCATTTCTAATTCGATTTCAGTGATTTACAAATGTTGTGAATGACATAAATTTAGTAAATTATACTGTTGTATGAGTTTGTCGGAAAATGGCGAATTCCCAAAGTTACAGTCAGGCGAGAAATAATGCTTATTTAGGGGTCTACATGTAAAGGCTCCCGGAAGCTAAGGGGTATTAGGCAATTAATCACGGTCAGATGAGCATAAATATTTGTATACCTCATTATTTTGTGACACTGGCAGGTCACTATTTTTTCTTTCTTTTTCTTTTTCTTTCTGTGTCTCTTTAATATACTTTTTCAAAAAAATGTGTGTGTGGGGGTGGGGGGGGGGGGGGGGTTGGGACTGAGCCCCAGGAAACTCAGGGATTTTAGTCATTTTATAACGGTCAGATGAGCATTCAGGGGCACGCCTTAGGGCCCTTGGTGGGGTTGAGCCCCGAAAGCTTTGGGATTTTAGGCATACAATTACCGTTGTATGAGCATCCAGGGGCACGCCATAGGGCCCTTGGTGGGATTAAGGTGTGGAGCCCCCGGAAAGTCAGGGGTTTTAGGCATTTAATTACGGTCTGATGAGCATAATTATTTTGATACCTCATTATTTTGTGACACTGGCGGGTCACAATTTATTTTCTCTCTTTCTCCCTATACTTCTCTTGAATATACTTTTTCAAAATAGTGGGGGACCCTTGCCCCCGAGCCCCGCTGTTCCGCGAGACTTGACTTGTAGACCTCTATAAGCATTTCTCGCCTGACTGTAACTTTGGGAATTCGTCATTTTCCAACAAACTCATAAAACAGTATAATTTACTAAAACTTATGTCATTTCACAACAATTGTAAATCACTGAAATCGAATTAGAATTAAACCACGTTTGATATTTTTTTGTTTGGGGGGGGAGGGCAAGGCCCCTCGCCCCCCATCCCCCCACTCCCCCGCTGGATCCGCGCCTGGTAGCACACACATGCTTTAGCAGTCATGTAAAACAAACACTTGCAAACTATTATTTAAAAAAAATCTGAGAATGTATACTATTATCTAGATCTGTTAAGAAAGAATCATTGTCAAAATCATTCCATAAACTGGGGTAAATAGGCCATCTTTATGACCAACAGCGTATTATTATAAGATTACACACAATCATATTAACATTCAAATATTAAAAAAAAAAGAACAGAAGTATAAAGAAGAAAAAATAAATAATACAAAATGTACAAATGAAGATACTACCATCCACCCCCCATCATCTATTATTATTTCCAATCTGAGTTAAACAAAATCGTATAGTTATGAAAATATATATACGTAATATATAAACACTATCAATTATTTCAAATATTATAGAACTCAAACAGTAAATCATATTGGGATTGCATTACCCCTTTGTATGCTACATGACGCGAAAACCTTCAAGGCTCGAAAGTGTTCAAGCCCCCTATTCCCCCAAACAAGACACAATTTTGAAGTGCCCCCTCTCCGAGCAGTAACTAGGCTTGTAGTCCGGTCAGCTCCGTTTGGTGGTTAGGAAAGTTTCAGGAAATCAAGATTGTGGATAAATCAAATTAGGCTAAGTAATATGATTACTAGTATCCTGAGGTTTTGAGAATTCCGATCTCATGGACAAATGAAAATCTTGAAAATGTTCATTGGCTAACATTATATACTTTCTGCGTGACTGGAGATGGTAAGTCCATAAGTCCTAATAAAGCTCTGTTCGCATATGCCTTCTGGCCACAAAATTGTATAGGATTTCCCGGCCAAATTCGCGTGTTTGTCATTTGAATTCATTTACTTTGCATTTAAGTTAGCGCAGATCGGCTTTGCCATGCACATTATCATTCAATTTTCCAGTTTTGTATTTAATTTAGGATTTTGGTCGAAGGGTTGCATAGACCTGTCATTCAGTTTAGAAACTGCTCAACTAGCATTCAAATTAATATTCACTTGTCGAAGCGTAATTTTGTATCATTCAAATTAACACCTGTCATTCGTATTCGTAATATTTTTTATTCAACTTAGGAATGTCAGGAGGAAGAATTGCAACAAACCTTTACATTTTTTAAATAATGCAGTTAAAATGCATGATTTGCCATTGGGGTCTAAGCTGTTATTCCATGTATTTATTTTCAGGACACTGCAGATGGGTGTAGTCAGACATAAAGTAAAGAAGGGGCGAAATCAAGGGATATGGCATTTCTGCACGGACATGTTCATATACCCGGGAAAGGTGGGGGTACCCTCAATCGCCCCTTTTTACTACAGACTCGGAATTTTACAAAAGTAATTCACATCGTCTCTTATACCCAGCACACCCCTCTGTTTTTCTTAAAGAGTTTCATAGTTTACTTGCCCGCCAGCAGCTCGATGGTTAAAGACATGGCTAAATAATTAATCATGTTCAAATTGTTGACTCTAGCCCCTACCCCAGTCACAATATTGTACCCTTCTTCCATTATGAAATTATGATGAAATTATGATAAATTTATGATGAATCATAAGACAAACAACTTCCTTACATGAACATAAACAAATATACTGAGACCATCAAGTCCGTAGATGCAAGTCGTTTTTTTCTTCTTAACAATCAAACTTAAATGCTGATGAATATTAGTGTATAAATGCAAGAAAAGGAAATATGATGAAATACACATGAAAAAACAATCTTGAAAGAAAAAGAATGAGCTATAAAAAGTGTGTAATAAACGAGAAATGTATATTGACCACAGGGGCGGCCGAGTGACTTCCAAAGTGGGGGGGGGGCACCAACAAAAAAGGGCACTTTCTGGAGAAAAAAAGGGCACCTACAGTGGGAAATCTCAAAGCGAAAATATACAATTTTTTAGACATTGGTATATACCCCTACATTGTGATTACATTATCAGGGATGATTTCAATATTTGTTTCTCTTCCTACATCATACAAGATATCGCTTAAGCATCATACTTTACAGTTGGGTGTGATGTCTGAATATGCATTTATGAGCGAGCGAAGCGAGCGAGAAAAATTTTAAAGATCTGTGAGGTCGCAGTGTGAAAAATTACATCTTATAGAGAGGAAAAAAGCCAATCGTGATGGGGTTATATTACATTCTCATAACGGAAGACTGAAAAGACCTTTGATAAGTAACATAATTATATCATCTTTAAATGCGAGCGAGCGCAGCGAGCGAACTTTTGGGGAAATTGCTCTTAGTCGCTTTAAATAAGGGGCACGTTTAATGATTACATGAACAGGGGACAATTATCGAAAGGGATAAGACACTTATTAGAAAAGAAAAGGAGCACGTGTCAAAGTACAAAGGATAATTATAAGGGTGAAAATGAGGCATTTTTTTCACCTGAAAAGAGGCACTCACCAGTGATGAAAAAGAGGCGTTTACGAAAATGGGAAATAGGCATTTGTTGACGGAAAAGGGACACCCATCAGATTTTGATAGGGGCATTTATAAGAGGTGAAAAGGAGATAGGTCCCTTATTAGAAAGGAAAAGGGGCACGTATCATTATTAAAAGGGGAATTATCAGAGTTGAAAGGGGCACTGACCAGATATGAAAAGGGGCACTTATGAAAATATAAAAGGGGCACTTATAATAAAGGAAAATGTGCATTTGGTGAATGAAAAGAGGGCACTGTTCAGATTTTTAAAAGGGGCAGTTATGAGAAGGGGAAGGAGCTCTTTCTTTTTAATGGGGGCACTTATCATAAGGAAAAGGGACACTTATTAGAAAGGAAAAGGGGTAGTTGTGAGAAGGGGAAGGAGCTCTCTCTTTTTAATGGGGGCACTTATCATAAGGAAAAGGGGCACTTATTCGAAAATAAGAGGGGCACATGTTTAAATGAAAGGTGTGCTCATCCGAGTTTAAAAAAAGGATAGTTATTAAAAGGAGAAGGGGCACTTCTTACAAAGGAAAAAAGGGGAAGTTGTCAAAGTAAAAGGAGCACCTCTCAGTTTTGAATAAGGCAATAATCAGAGGTGAAGGGGGCACTTATTAAAAGTGAAAAGGGGCACTTCTCGTACCTGAAAAGAGGCACTTACTAGAGATTAAAAAGGCCACTTATTCAAGATAATTTCAAGATTGATGATAATGGAAAATGGACACTTATTGCAAAGGAAAATGGGAACATGTCGAAGGAAAAAGGGCACGTGTCAAAAATAAAAAGGGCACTCGTCAGAGGTGAAAAGGGGGAAGGGGCACTTTTACTAAGTAATAGGGCACTTGTCAAAGTAAAAGGGGCACCTTTCCTATGTAAAAGGGGCACTTCTTACAAAATAAAAGGGGCACTTTTCGTATCTAATAAGGGGCTCTTTTGGGGTATCTGAAAAAGTGGGGGGGGCACTGTGCCCCCCTGCCCCCCCCCCCCGGGAGGGCCGCCTCTGATTGACCATCAATTTAAGTGCACAAAGTGCTAATTTGAATGCTACAAATGAATTAGAATGCTAAAAGTACACCGTCGCGTTGTCAGAAAATCGTGTTGCGCCAAATCGATTGACCAAATAGCGAAAGAAGCACATTTTTCATTAATTTGAATGAAACATACGTAGATTCTAAAGAAAATTCCATAGATATGAAAACTAGAAAAGGGAATATAAACCCGAGATATATCTGACTGCACTAAAACAGTCGAATTTGAACACAAGACAAATTAATTTGAATGACAAACTTGCGAATTTGGCCGGGAAATCCTATATTATATTTAGCTAAAAATCGTGAAAATCTAACTTTCTTACTTATTTGGAAAATATATCGTGCAATATTGTATATTTAAGAAAAGCTTGGATGTGATAACCTAAAGGCTAAATCCACTCAAAAAAAAATCGCAGAAAAACAAGAGAAGCAGAGGAAAATAAGAGTGAGTAAAATCGGAAGTTATGAATTTTTAAAAAGTATGAAAAACTATGGAAAACACTACACAAATTGCCAATTTGGTTATCAGTTTGTGACGCCATTGCCTCACTATTTATCAATTCCTTTATATATTTTTATCCCATTAGTTTCCCTCTTTATCCCCAAAACTTGATTTCCCCATGCCTTTGCCCAGGTTATATGATTTGTATCGTATTGCGGGCATGACATTTCACAAGATCTTTTATAAACTTTGAAGAATTGAAACTATTTTCAGAATATCGCATATTCTTAATTATTGACTTTTGTATAAATAAATTTTCAAAATTCACATTTTTCATGATTTAACTGAAAAAAATTACTTTATATCAGATTATTAGTGCATCCACATAAAAACATATTATTATCAATATGACTTGGATGCTGGTGTTAGGAAGTGAGATTCTTAGGGAGAAAGTGAGAAATTTATATTACCAATAGAAGGAAAACAATAAGAGGATAGCGAGGCAATGACGTCAGGCGCGGATCCAGGGGCCGAGTGGGCCTTGCCCCCCCCCCCCCGCAAAAAGAGAGAGAGAGAGACGGTAAAGAAGGGAAAGAGGAGAGAAAGGGAAAAAAGAAGAGGAAGAAAAAAAGAAAGGGGGAAGAGATCGGGGGCCGAAAGGGCTTTGACTCCCAGGCTGTCCCCCCCCCCCTCCCCCCTAAAAAAGAGAGAGAGAGAGAAGGAAGGAAAAGATAAAGAGGAGAGAAAGGGAAAGAAAAAACGGAGAAAGAAGAAAGGTTGGGGAGATCAGAGCCTCGAGCTCCCCCCCCCCCCCCACACACACTTAAAAAAAAGTATATTAAAGAGAAATAGAAAGAAAGAGAGCAAGAAATAGGCTTACTCACATTATACGTCATACCTTTATTTAAAAAAGGTGATATACATGATTTATCGAACTATCGCCCAATATCGTTGCTTTCGACTTTTTCCAAGATTTTAGATGGACTAATGTATAATCGATTATCTACTTTCCTTCATAAGCATTCAATTATTTTTTCAGAAAAGTTTGGGTTTCGAAAATGTTATTCAACAGAGTCAGCTTTACTTTTTGCATCCGAACTTTTGTACAAATTTTATGAAAAGAAAGAGATAGCTTTAGGAGTGTATGTAGACCTTAGCAAGGCATTCGATTGTTTGGATCACAAAATCTTATTAAGAAAATTAAGTTTTTATGGAATTAGAGGCATTCCATTGGAATGGTTCCAAAGTTATCTGTCTAATAGAACACAATTTGTAAAATATAATGAATCTGACTCTGAATTGCTATTAATGAAGCAAGGTGTTCCTCAAGATAGTATCTTGGGCCCGTTATTATTTTTGCTCTTCATAAATGACATTGTTGAGTCTTCAAGGAAATTACATTATGTACTGTATGCCGATGACACAAACATCTTCTATTCTGGTAAAAATTTGAAAGACTTAATTTTCGAAGCCAATGTTGAACTTCAAAAGGTTGCTAGCTGGTTTTCAGCAAATAAACTAAAAATTAATCAGACCAAAACAAAGTTCATGATATTTAACTTTGGCAAAAAGATAATCTGACAATAGATGGTAACTGTATTGACCAGGTACAATTTGCAAATTTTTTAGGAGTTGCCATTGACAACAAACTTACATGGGCAAAACACATTGAATTAATTTCCAGGAAGATTCGGGCCCAAGTCGGTGTAATGAATTAGCTCAAAAGTTTTCTACCATCCTCTACCATGCTTTCTCTATACTATACCCTCATATATCCTTACCTAACGTACTGTAATTTAGTGTGGGCGAGAACGTCTAATAATTTATTAAAGCCCCTTATCATACTTCAAAAGCGGGCTGTTCGGTTGTGCTGCAACGCTTCCTTCAGGGCGCACACCTCTTCATTACTTAAATCCTTAAATTTACTCACACTTCCAGATATTCTTTCTCAACGGACTTAATTATTTATGTACAAACTCCAAAATGATTTGCTACCAGTAACGTTTTATGACAGTTTTCATTTGAACTCGGATGTCCACTCCTTTAATACAAGAAAAAAAAGACTTCCATCTACCAAAATTCACTAACTCATTTTTGCAAAATAAATCAATTAGATATCAAGGTCCTCACAAATGGAACTCCATGTCAATTTATTTAAAGGGTATTTAGAACCACAACGCATTTAAACTTAAACTGAAAAGAACAATACTTGCCACTTATTGATATATTGAAATACATAATTGATTCATATATTTTGTTAGCATGTAACATTATTATTATTGTATTGTATTGTATCGTATTTTATCGTATTGTATTGTATAGTATCTGTATGTTTTTATGTTTGGGGTTGCTTGTTTACAAGTTTTTAACTTATTTTAGCAGTCCCGGTATTTATGATGATTTCATTTGTAATGATTTCATTTTGATGTTTTTATCTTTTGCCGAATAAATATGAATTTGAATTTGAAAAAGAAAGAATGGTTAACTGCCAGTGGCACAAATTAATGAGGTATCAAAATATGCTCATCTGACCGTGATTAAATGCCTATAAAACCCTAAGCTTTCGGGGGCTCTGCGTTGCCAATTTGTCTTGTGATTTTCAAAGTATTTTATGTCATTAAAAATTCAAAGATGCTAATCTGACGGTAATTTATTGCCTTAAACCCCTGAGCTTCCGGGGGCCGGGGTGGGGCGGTGGGGGCAATCCTCCCTAAAACAAAACAAAATTAAGAGAGAGGAGATAAAAGGAAGAGGACGTAGGAAGAAAAAGGAGCAGATAACGACGATTTTTGAAATTAATGAAACGTCAAAGCTTCCGCGCTTCGTGGAGGAGGGAGGGGGAAGCTCGCCCCTCCCTGTACCCACCCCCTATTACGTCACTGCTGGTCACCATTACGTACCAATATTTTCTCGCATAATTTCAAATTGGCCCCCCCCCCCTAAGAAATCCTGGATCCGCGCCTGAATTACGTCACAGATTCATGAGTGAGTTGCCAATTTTTAAAAGTTTTTGA
This sequence comes from Strongylocentrotus droebachiensis, assembly GCA_035222895.1. Lineage (NCBI taxonomy): Eukaryota > Metazoa > Echinodermata > Echinoidea > Camarodonta > Strongylocentrotidae > Strongylocentrotus > Strongylocentrotus droebachiensis. The sequence goes on along the minus strand of JAVYIG010015679.1, from coordinate 6,838 downwards.
TGTCATTAAAAATTCAAAACTTTCTTATTAGTTATCCGATTTTGTAAACTTTTAGTTTGACTGGTTTGTTATTAATTTTTGAAGTGGACTTGCCCTTCAAGTCCATACAACCCCCTCTCTGTCAATTCCCCCCTTTGCTGTGGGTTAGGGACATGATACATCAGCCCATAGATGGCAACGCTGTTACACCCCACCCCCCCCCCCCTCGTGAAACACAAACAGGCTACGCCTTCTATGAACTACTTGAACGAAAATTGTCGGTAATATGTACTTGCACTAAGGGAATACTGTAGGGAGGGTGAGCCGAATGGCGCAGCGTGGTCAGACTGATGGGAGGGGGGGGGGGTTGGGTGGGCCCGGGATGATTGTATGCGTTTAAGGGTCGCTATTCATAACATTGGTTGAGAGTAGCTTTTCATAAACAATTAAATGAAAATTAAATTAGCAATAAACAAAATGATAATAAGAAAGCGAAATAATGGATAGGGAACACCCCAAGGCTGTGGCGTAGGCGCGGAGGGGGGGGGGGGGGGGGTCGCAACATGGCCTCGAATATTTGTAGAAAACATTTATTGAAAACGTACATTTCTGAACAAATAAAGAAAAAAGGCGTGCCCCAATAATGTACGCGACCCAAAAGAATCTGCCCCCCCAAAAAAAAAAATATCAGTACGACCACGCTGTGCCATTCAGTCCACCCTCCACACAGTATTCCCTTAGTACGAGTAAACAAGCGGGGGCTAACGTACGTCGCCGCCCCCATAAATAAAAACAACAACAAAGAAATGCAATAAATTATCAATAATTCATTGCATTTGGCCCCGACCCCTAACGTAAAAAAATTCTCTATGTGGGCATGCCTTAAACCATAATGCATGGCCCTACATAGTTCCTATTTAACTAACATCTACATTATTATAAGAACAGTTTCATTATCAAATCGAATAAACACTTATATACAGATAATGTTATATATGTTTTGTTCTTATAAGTACACATCATATTCATACCTAATATGGTGATTCGTTATACCCTAACTCTAAATTAGACCTTCATTGTACCTAGACAATATCATCTAAACGCGCTAATATATTATCCTCTCAGATTTAGAAATAATAATACTGTAAATATCGTTTTAGGAAAACGAGCTTATCAATCATAACTGCAATCTGCATTTGATTCACCTAGAATTATTGCACTATTATTATGCTTCGACTACCCATATGACATATCGTCCCGATTTTCACAAAGTGACGGATGAGCGCGCAATTAAAAGAAAGTTAGTTTTGAATAAATCTCTTTCAATCTTTCGAACTATAATCTCAACCTCTGTAATGTATCAAGGGCAAATAAATGTTATATCATGGGATAGATAGATGTTTTCACGAAGTGACGGCTCGTAGCCGCGCCCGTAAAACATACGGGATTTTTCTCTCGTGGGTGGAATTCCCGAAATGGACACTAAATAGGGCAAAACGTTATGTTTAATTGATGTACAGATAAAATAACTCGAACTACGAGATAGAGTACATTTTCCTCTTTTTATAGCTGCTTTTTATTCCTCTGTTAGTAACACAACCGTCATTTCGTGAAAACACGAAATTACATAGAAAGCTTTGATTTCGTTTTCACGAAGTGACGGCTCGTAGCCGCCCGCGTTAAAAACATGTGGGATTTTTATTGTGTGAAACAGTTTCATGATACTCAACAATGGCAGTAGTGTAGTATAATACATGTAAAAGCAGGCCTAGTAGTAGAGGTACCATTCTGATCCTTATTATCCTGATTATCTTTTGCAATACGTCTAGACGATAAACTCAAAGGCATGACAATTGACAATTTGTCATGAATCATTGTCTTTAAGCTTACCATGATAATGTATCTCGCTCGAATTTTGCTTAGGTATTTGGTACTGGATGATTTAAATGGTAAAAAGGAACTTGTGTCCTATTCATTCTAGTCTTATTCATTTGCATTATGTTATATTCATTCAAGTTCTAATGTTTCTGACTGTTTTCAAGACAATATCTTTTTTGTCAATCATAGTTCTATGTAGCTTGATATCTCACGATAATGTTGAGAGAAAAGCAATCCAAGCCATGATTTCTGAATTGTAGTGACAATCGCGTTCGCCTTTGCTGCTCTTCAATAATACTTGGCAAGCCGTATTAATTAATTTTTCAAGGACTCATGATAAATTCGTTTAACAGTTGATTACCCTCGGTTGATCCTTTTGTTCGGATTATTTGGCGGGGAGAGATAGAAGTGAATGTATTATTATTCTTATTTGTTCATCGTCACTACGATGCTCTTTGAATCAAAAACAGCTTTTGATGTTAGGCTTCCTGAAAGAAATTTCAATTGTTGTTAAGGAATTTTTGGTTGCACTCTGTAGATTATGATAATGTGTTTGATCTTGTTTTCAATAGAATAGGGTGCCTGCCGTATCAAAAAGCAGATTTGACAAAAGACTTAACTCCGTTTCGTTGACAATCAGCCATGCATGAAGACTCTCGTCTACGGCTGATTGTCAACGAAACGGAGTTAAGTCTTTTGTTAATTTCGTTTATTGATACGGCAGGCAGTCAGTGAAAACGAATTCGTTTAATAAAATTATGGAAATGCAAGCACTACTTTAAACAAACAGAACTTTGTCATTCCTCGCTCATATGAAAGGGCAGAAACTCAACTTTCTAGAAATGTGAATTTTTCTTCGAAATTCAGATACCGCCCGCCAAATGTCTTTTTGGTTTACTTCCTTCAAATTGCTTTTAATCACTCATGCGTGAAATATCATTTAAGTAGCATCAACTGAAAGAGGAGACTCTAAGCTTTTCAAATATGTATCATTCATTAATTATGGTTGTGATTAAGTTATGATAAAACATCGATACTTCTCGGTTTCGTTTTTTCTGGGACGCACTGTATATATATATATATATATATATATATATATATATATGTGTGTGTGTGTGTGTGTGTGTGCGTGTGTTTGTGTGTGTGTGTGCGTTTGTGTGTGTGTGTGTGTGTGTATGTATGTATGTATTATGTGTCAATATACAGTGCGTCCCAGAAAAAACGAAACCGAGAATCATCGATGTTTTATCATAACTTAATCACACATATTTGTAAAGCTTAGATCCTCTTCTTTCATTTGATGCAACTCATATGATGCATGTTTCACAGATGAGTGATTAAAATCAATTCGGAGAGAGGGAACCAAAAAGTCATTTTGTGGACGGTATCTGAATTTCAAAGAGAAAATCAAATCAAATTTGCTCCCGGCAAATCTTGAAACCTCAACGGCCCTTATCAGGGCCACAAAGAAAAAAAAAAAAAAATAAGAGAAAAGAGACCGCAAACTTGCGTTCAATTAGAGGATATGTGATTGATTTTGATCAATTGCAACTCTTTATAAGACAGGACCCTGATTTAACAGTTCATGTTTTCACGGTCCCAATGTCCAAGTTATAAAAAGTTTCCACTAAATCAAAAAATCATCCATTCTAGTTTTAGCAACTTTTTCTTCAGGATCAACTAAAATATGTTGCTATAGGTTCTCCCAAAACAAAAGATCCTCCCAAGTTTAACGTTAAAAAAAAAAGGCCTAAATGTACATATTTTCAGTCATTTTGAGTTAATTCCTAATATGACAGATATGAAATTCCCATATAATGATTTCAAATGAACAACTATCACTTTCATATTTTTTCTTTGATTTCATTTATATCTTGATTTTTCTCCCTGCCTTTCAAGCAACTTGCTGCAAGGTTTGGATTGCCATGTAAAGTTATTATAGATAGAAACAAAAGATCAAAATCACAATTATCAATAGGAGTACTCTGAAATCATTGCAGAAGAAGATAATAATACGGCACGTATCATGTTCTATTCTTTATTATCAAATGGATTGTCTATATTGTCTATTTATCCTTTACACATCAACATCATTTCAAAAATGTCAATAATCACCATTTAATCTTTATAAAGAGCACTGTCCATGCAAATGTATAGATAAAACTACATGGTCCGACCAACGATTGTCATTTTGTCAAAATGCAAATAATCTTATCACAAAATACTAATGAAATGCTAAATACAGAGATATATATTATAAATGCACATTTTCCCTTGAGGAATGCTTAATTCACTTCGTTGCAATATTTATGTTCACTTACAACATACAACATGTAAGCAGCTGCGTAATATAGAAAGAAACATGGAAGATTTTTCAGATTCAGAATCTTTTGTTTTTGTTTAATGCTATCACAGCTTCAACGGCAGAAAAAAGAAGATCAGAGTTGGGCCCTGTTTCATACAACTAGCTACATGTATGAAGATCACTTGCCACAATAAATATTCTTTGACAAATTTGCTTACACTGAGCTAATGAACTTAACGGATTTCAGTTGCTTTTATCGATTTCGAAGCTTCTCACTAAAGGCACGCATATTAAATTAAATTCAATTCAATTAAATTCAAATTTTATTTTCCAATTGGAAATTTGTTTCATTTGCATGTCAATACAAATTTACAGATTATAAACATCAATAAAATACAAAAGGATACAGAATAGTACATTTGACTTGAACATGGACAACACGAAAATTCAATTCACAATTCAGACTTAGTAATTCAATTCAATTCGTAATTCAGATTAAATTAAATTCAGAATTCAGATTAAATCCAATTTATAATTCAGACTAATTCAATTCATAATTCAGATCAAATCAAATTCAAATCCCGATCACATGCAATTCATAATTCTGATTATATTGAATTCACAAATCAGATCAAATAGCAAATGGCATGTATTATATTACACTATTAGTAATAGTTGGAACAAGAGGGTATCCTATTTTCAACGTAAAAGTCATGAAGCTATTTATCATTTCATCAGCTTGGGAGCATTTAATAAATTGCATTTCCAAAATTTGATTAAACGAATTCGTTTTCATTTGCTGCCTGTCGTAGCAACAAACATAGGTGATAAACGACTTGATTGATTGATTGATTGATTTTTATTCGACAAGCTTCTAACATACAACAATATACAATAATAACAGATCAAAAATAAGTCAGCTTGAACAGGATAACCCACGAAAGCTCGAGAGCTTATTTCCAGTGGGGTCCCTTACAGACATGTATAAAAATTAATAAGTTAAAATAGTAATATTTACAGACAGATAAGAAAATTAAAAGAACTACTTATTAAAGATAATAATAATAATATAATATAATAACTTAACTCCGTTTCACTGACGATCAGCCATGCATCAAGTCTTTCGTCTTCTTTGTGCATGGCTGAAAGTCAACAAAACGGAGTTAAGTCATTCTTCAACTCTGTTTGTTGCTACGGCAGGCAGCCAGCGAAAAGGAATTCGTTTAATCAAATATTATTATGGAAATGAAGCAATACTTGAAACAAACAGAACTTTGTTAGTTCTGGCTCATTTTTCCTGATTGAGGTGTCATCGATCACTCATGCGTAAGATATGTATCATATGAATTACATCAAATGAAAGCGGATATAAGCTTTACAAATACTGTGTCATTCATTAATTATAATTGTAATTAAGTTATGTTAAAACATCGATATTCTCGGTTTCGTTTTTTTTCTTTCTGAGACGCACTGTATAGAAGCCATTGTATAAATGCCCCAACCTGTTTCTTCCATCACAATGTGAAAGCATAATATCACAGAATGATGATTAACGATAGACCATGACTCGAGACTTGCATATCAATGATCAGTGATGATGATGATGATTATTATGCATTTTTTATGAGCATTATTATTTTGTTCGGGCCGCATCAAATTGTCTCGCGGGCCACGTGTGGTAGACATCATAGACTGAAGGTACATATCTACACAAATAATTCTCTTAAAAATCATATCAATATCATATTCGAAGAGAACATAATAGACAGGTAACCCAGCATACAAAACAATTAAACAACACAAAATATGGAGAATGCATGGTTAATAACATTAAATACACTGCGCCTATAGCTGAATCTTGTTTTAGCATTATCATGATTATTATTAATATCATTAAACATTATAATCATCATTATTATCACTATAAGTATTGTCATTATTATTTTCATTATTATCATCGTCATTATCATAATCATTAGCATTATTACTATTACTATTATTATCATTGATATTATTATTATTATTATTATCATTATTATTATTATCATTATCATTCAATAATGAATGAGTTCAATAGAACGTTAATCTTTTAACGAATGAAATATTCGCACTATTGAACGAATGAAAAACATTCATTATTTCTTTAATATAACATCTAAGTAAATTAATCTAAATTGTTGTTTATACCGGCTGCCATGGTGATCCAGGTCGCCTGCTTGTGAATGTACGTGTCAAAGACATAGCTACAGCTTTCAGGATACCGATTGTGATATATATAACACTCCATATTGATCTTTTCTCGGGTCACCCTACATGCCCTTACAAAAAAAAACTGAAGGGTAAATTGAATGGTAAATGAAGGGTAAATTGAATGGTATACCATTGATTTTACCCTTCAAAATTTACCACTCGGTGCATTAGAACACCATTCAATTACCCTTCAGAATTTACACCGCGAGTGTTGGAATATACCATTTAGAATTACAAATCAATTCTAATTTAAATAATTGGGACATTTAATTTGCATATTGAATGGTGAAATACCCTTTGAAGGGTATTTCAGTGGTAAAATACCCTTTGAATGGTTAAATAAGTGATAAAATACCCTTTTATTTACCACTCGGCTCATCATTGCAATATTCTTTAACATACCATTCAGCTCACCCTTCGTACCAC
>JAVYIG010015678.1:0-34743 GCA_035222895.1 Strongylocentrotus droebachiensis | reverse complement strand
TCTTACAAATGCCATTGGAATTTAACCTTTTCATTTTTTGGCCTGCAAATGGGACATAGTACCTTTAACACTAGTTTAAATTTATTGCAAATTAAAAATATAAAAAATATAAAAAAAATCAAAATTGACCAAACCCAAACATACATGTATGTAACAGTTCACAAAGTTTGTGGGTAATTTCTGGGCATGAAGGAGGGCGAGGGAGGGGTGCTATTGAGAGGAGGGGGTATGAAGGACTACTGTTTTGCAATTATATGATTTTCATGTATTTTCCACTCCGCTTGTCCTTACTAATTTTCACGTATTAGTAGTCCATTTTATTTTGGTGTTTTTGTCTTTTTATTGGCCATCCATTGATCAACATGCTGTTTTCATGCAGTGTATTCCGGAAGTGTCGTTTGAAATTCTTTACTGTTAACGGTATTGAACTTTTTTGTATACTGACTATCGCAATATTTTCTGTTTGTCTAGGTGCCGGTCAGACATCAAACCATGACACATCGAAAATGTCAAGAGAAAAGGGTAACACTTTTTTCAAGTTAGCTTGTGATCAGGAAAGCGAGAAGGCCAAATTCGTTCTCTTCAAGGTAACGTACCAATGTTAAATTTACTGATCAGGAAAAGCTCAGACCATGGAGGGGGTTGGGTGGGTGGGTGGGGGGGGGGGGGGGGGGGGGCAAAAAGAAACATATGACATCAAACTCTCAAATTTGGTTAAAAAAGAAACAGGGAAAATCTGCGACCCCCTTATGGGCCATTCTATGTTATTATTATGCCGCGGGGTTGTTTGAAACTGTACTAGAGCGTACAGAATTTCACTTTTAAATTAAAAAAAAAAAAAAAAAAAACACACGTGGATAAGTGAATAAACGTATAGGACCATTATTTAAAGGGAAAAAGGAAGAAAAAAAAAAACGCCGGTGCATAGGCTATGTGGTCCTTTAGAGACCAAAGGGTATTTCGCACCCCCTCGATCGAGGGAGCCTGGAATTGGATGGATGGCTGGATTCCCAACCCCCGAAATAATGTTCGTGGAGAAAAATAATGTAATAATGATATTTCGCCCCCTTGTGCAATTCGTCCCAATGTATATGTAAGTGGCGTACGCAGGCATTGTTCAAGGGGGGGGGGTTTAACATTTTTAAATCGGGCCGAAAATTCCGCAACGCCTCAGCCAGCCGCTGAATAAGCGGGCGGGGGGGGGGAGGGGGTAAGAGCACATTAAAAATTAAAGGTGAAAATGCCAGAAGTAAAAATACCAGTGGTAGATATAACAGTGTAAAAACCAGCAACTCTCTTTTTTTTTCTCATCTCAAGATTATGATACATGTCCCCCCCCCCCCCCCAAAGAAAAAACAAACATTCATAGTTTCAAACGATTAAAATGCTTTAATAAACGGACTATGAACAAAAAAGCGTCTTTGGGTGTTGATTGAAAAATATTTTCCTCTGCCGCCTGCAAACATTGCCCCCCCCCCCCTCCCACTCTTTAGACTCTGGGCATGTCAATGTGGGCCTTTTGCCGCTTTCTCACTAGTGAATCAGGGGAATAATGCCCCCTCCCTCCCCCCCCCCCCCTCATTCTCAATCGAAGATGAATTATAAAATGTATAGTGTATGTGAATACAAAGTCTGTCTACGAAATAAGTTTTATCCTGGGCAAAGTAAACCTTTTTTTTGGGGGGGGGGGGGCATGTACCATAATGTTGATGAAAAAATAGATTTGCAGTCTTTACACTGTAATATTTTCCTCTGGCGTTTTTTCCTCTGGCATTATTTCCTCTGGTATTTTTACCCGACACATGTATGTATGCATGGGCCTATGTGCGTGGGCTTATGTGCGTGTGCTTTCGTGTGTGTCCAGGTTCGTGTCTTTCTGTTTTTGTATTCACACTCATGTAGTTATTTTGTGTGTAAACAGTTTCGATAATAGAAAATAGTTCAAGCAACCTAAAAGTACGATAAACGGATACAGTTCTGCTTCTCCATCATTTTTTCAAACACACCCTCTCGGCAAAACCGGGGGGGGGGGGATTAGACGAATGGATGCGTTCCAGTTAACGCGATGCGACACTCCCAACGCACCCTTTCGGAAAAACCGGGGGGAGGACTTTGGACGAATGTTCGCGTTCAAGTCAACGCGACGCGACGCGACGCTGCCCACCCTTCGGCATCAGCCGATTTGAATAGGGGCATTTATCGGAGGTGAAGGAGGCACTTATCTGAAGTGAAAAGGAGTAACTTTTGGTACCTGGGGGTCATTTACTAGAGATGAAATGAGGCATTTATGAGAAGGGGAAGAAGCTCTTTTTAAATTTGGGGCACTTATTATAAGTAAAAGGGGTACTTCTTAGAAAGGAAAAGAGGCAAATGTAAACATATAAGGTGCGCTTATCCGATTGAAAAATGGGGTAGTATTTAAAGGGGAAAGAGCACTTCTTACAAAGGAAACGGTACACCTCTCAGATTTAAATAGAACAATTACCAGAGGTAAAGGGTCACTTATCAAAAGTGAAAAGGAGTATTTCTCGAAACTGAAAAGGGGCACTTACTAGAGATTAAAACGGGCACTTATGAGAATGGAAAATGGACACTATTTGCAAAGGAAACGGGCATTTATCGAAGGAAAAGGGGCATGTGTCAAAATAAAAGGGAAGGGGAAGGGCACTTTTACAAATTAATAGGGGCACTTTTCAAAGTAAAAGGGGCACTGTGGGGTACTTTAAAAAGTGGGGTTGCACTGTACCCCTCCCCCCCCCCCCATAAGGAGGGCCCCCTCTGCTGTCTGAGGTATAATAATGCTATCAGTTGCTGGATATGTAACTGTATCTATGATGTACTATGGGTAATTTATTTCTCTTGGTAATTGTTGGCTGACTGGATGAACATAAATCTATGTTTCTATTTTTTTAGAGTGCTCTGGAGTGTTACAAGAAAGCATTCGCCAGTTCTCGAAAGTACATGAATGGTGATTTTGTTTCAGCGGCAAAGAACATTGGAACTGTTTGTTGGAAGCTAGCTAAACTGACGATGAATGCATGTTCTGATGAGCGACTCGTGAAGGTTTGTAGATGTGTCATATAATTGTTTAGGTTCCGTCCCCGATCATCCTACACTGACCTAATGTTTGACTGTATTCCTTGACCAAATAATCTACTAACCCTCCTTTACTAGGGTATCACTAAGACCAAAGTAACACTTAAATACGGCTTGACCGACATGTGGTTTATCCTTAACCAAATAGTCTACAAACCCTACTCTACTAGGGTATCCCCCCACCCCCCCCCCCCCGACCCCCCCCCCCCCCCACACACACACACTCCGGGAACGGAGGGACCGCATGCGTGCTCCCAAATCTCCGGCTCGTAACAAAGAAAAAGATCTGCCCGTATTGACCTTACACACCGGACTTATGCTGAAAGGGGGGGGGGGTGCTGAAAAGGCTCGTATAACAAAAGAAAAAGATCTACACGTATTGACTTTACACACCGGACTTATGCTCAAAAAGGGGGGGGGGGTATCACTAAGACCAAAGTAACACTCTAAATATGGCTTGACCGACATTTGGTTTATCAGTCCAAACTTGGTAAATGGAGATAGCGACAGCACCTTTATGCCTCAGTTACACCTTTGCGTATTTGGCTTGCGTATTGATGCGTATTTATGGCTAGTCGTTTTAACATTTTTTCTTATTTCCTGATATCAAGAAATGATTTTCTGATGTAAAGCAATGGCAAGTCTTGATATCAAGAAAAAATAATAACTGTTTAAATGGCTTGCCATAACTACGCAGCAATATGCAAGCCAAAAAGGCAAAGGTGTGACAGAACCCTTTTGCTCATTCATCCGTAGCATATAGGGTATCACTAGACAGGAGTAATTTTATTTCTTACTATGAACTAGATTTCAATCGGTTTTAATCATAATAATAATAAATGATTCTTATTGAGTGCTATTACAGAAAAAAAAGATCAGAGCGCTATTCTATCACAACAAAAAAGAAACATACAAATCAAACAATCAAATGAGGCACAATAATTAAGATATTATGAACGAAATGAAATTTATATACCCAACATACATTTTGGATTCAAGATGGAAAGAGTTGAGGTTTATTATTGTTATTAATATATAAAGCTACAAATGTTTGGCATGCTTTTCATACACGCAATGCATACCTATTTTACGCTACAGGTAATACATGCGTACTTTAAAGCAGCTCTGCAGCACTTCGGTACCGCTTACACGAAAAGGAACTGCATGGTCGAGGAATGGGGCAAACATCTTGAAAAGTCTATCAAGGAATGTCTAGATGACATCAGAACATGGATTGCACCAAGAAATGACGAAGGTACTCGTGTTTTATAACAATCTTGTCGATTAAGATAACTGTCAATAGTAGAATGATAATAAATGTCTTAATTATGATGATTAATGATAAGAATAATAATCAGGCGCGCCGGTAGCAGTTTGGGATTGGGGGATGGGGCGAACATTCCAGGGGGCTCATCTTTCAGTGGCAGTGGCGTGATGAGCAAAATGTTGTTTTTTTTTGTTTTTTTTGGGGGGGGGGGCAGAAGAAAATCTGCATCACCACCACTTTTACATGATACATGCAGGCCCCGCGGAAGGCTTTTCGAAGTGGATTATTAACGATCGGGTACAGCGTAGCGAGCGAAGCGAATGGAGCATAAATTGACGTGGGGTTTAGGAGCAGAGCCCCATCAGCTCAGGGCTTTGAGGCATTACATTACGATCAGATAAGCATATTTAGATACCATAACTGTGACACTGATATGTCACTAATTAGCGTAGGGTCCAGGGGGGCTGAGCCCCATGAAACTCATGGGTTTAAGGCATTCAATTATGGTCATATGAGCATTCATGAGCCCGTCTTAGTGACCCGGTCGGGTCTAGGATCCGTAGCCCTCAGAAACTCAGGGGTCTTAGGCATTTAATTACGGTCAGATTAGCATATTTTGACACCTTATGTGTGACACTGGCAGGTCACTAATTGGTGGGGGTCTAGGGGGCTGAACCCCATGAAGCTCAGGGATTTTAGGCATTTAATTACGGTCAGATGAGTATCTAGGGGCCCGCCTTAGGGACCTTGATGAGGTCCAGAGGCGGAGTCCCCATAAGCTGAGGGGTCTTGGGCATTTAATTACGGTCAGATGAGCATATTTTGATATCTCATTTGTAACACTGGCAGGTGACTCATTATTTATTTCTCTCTTTCTTTCTTTTTCTCTTTAACATACCTTTTAAAAAAAGTGAGGGGTGGCCCGAGCCCCCGAGCCCCAACGTTTTGCAGGCCCTGACATGAAGTCTTCGAAAAGCGTTTTTTTTTTTCTTCATGAATGAAAATTTGGGAATTTGTAATTTTCCACAAACGCATAAAAAAGTATAATTTACACAAAACAAATGAGAGAAAATCCCGGAAAATGACGTCATTTTAGTAAACATTTGTAAAGCACTGGTATCGAATTAGAAATGAACCCCGTTGCCCTTTTCCTCAATCCCCCCCCCCCCATCGGTACGCTAGTGTTCAGGGGCTCATGTCTTCTCACCCCTATTATAAAAAAGTGCGCATCGCTATTACAAAATCCATCACGGATATAAAAATATAAAAAGGGGGGGGGGCATTCGGAATGTTTAAGAAATGAACGGAATATAATTTGTATGTGATTCAGTTCAGGTTTATAATTTTTATTTTTATTTTGGTTAAAGAATACAAATCATTTGTACTCCTTTACCCCTGAAAGGGGGGGGGTGGGGGTTGGGGGCGAAAATGCGTTTTGCCCCTCACTGTAGATTAACATTAAGTACTTTTCATAATACTGCGTAATTAGTAGTTAAAACAAAAATTACAGAATTAATAACATGTACGTAGTTGTGTATTCAAAGATAAAGTTGAGTTCTGGTCATGCGATTGCTTTGTGAAAGAAACCGTGTGGAATCGTTCAGAAAAGGTCGATCATCTAGCATATAAATATTGGTGTGTACTGCAAGTTTCTGGACTCATCAAAATGATAGGAAATTCGGCACAGTCTTGGTAAAGTTACAAGCACGGTATGTATATGGGACTACACACACATGTAGTGGGTAGTGAACTTTGTTCACTACTTCAGGGCGTGACGACCCTGCCTGACACGAGTCCCGGGCTCAGCTGGCTCCGGCTGACAGTACCCGGTATGGGCCCCTGTCCAGGGTAACGGACATCCAGTTATGGAGAAACAGCTAGGGAGTAAACCTGACTGAAAACCGGAGTGGAGCCCGACACTGGTGTTCAACTCGACACACTCTTCCGGCAACTCCTGCAGCCAAATTGGTGCCAAATGTATTGCTCAGCTCTCCTTTGGACCACATCAGTAAGGCCGAGAGGGGGATTCTGACGATTGGGCTACCCAGGATCTCCATATAACCAGCCCAGGCTTGCGCTCTGGAGAGGACACTTCAGTGCTACTGTCAAAAGTGGCAGAAACAACACGGGAGGCAGCAGTTACGAGTTATAAGCCCTTTTCGATTGGCGTAGGATATGGGCGCTACGGGTTGCCTTCGACGGTGGGAGGGATCTTCGCGTTCCCCTGGTCAGCTACCGCCCACCTCAAGCTGGGCAGCCCCCAGTTAATTAGGTGCTGACCCGCCACAGGCCGCCTGCTTCATCGGGTGCTTGGAGCTTAGGATTGTCTCGACAAGCGGACTGAAACTACTGCACCAAGCAATAAACGAAATACAAAGAAGTCTTGTGTTTGGCAAGCTGGAACGTTAGGACCATGTGTCCTGGCATCACAGACAATCTACTTGAGGTTGATGACACCGCAAAACAGCGATCATCGACCGTGAGCTAAAGAGGCTCAACATTGACATTGCTGCTTTGCAAGAGACAAGACTCTCTTCAGATGGCAGTATTAGAGAGGAAGACTACACTATATTTTGGCAGGGCAGAGAACCGCAGGAAAGGCGACAGCATGGTGTTTGATTTGCAGTTAGGAACTCCTTACTCTCCTCAATTGAACCACCAAGCAGAGGCACAGAACGCATCCTCTCACTTCGAATGCAAACCGCCTCAGGTCCAGTGAACATCCTGAGCTGTTACGCACCAACCCTCTGCAGCTCTGTGGAGACTAAGGATCAATTCTATGAGCACCTGGACTCTGTCATTGCGAACATTCCTGCCAACGAGAACCTATTCCTACTAGGAGATTTCAATGCACGGGTGGGCATGGATCATGACTCCTGGCCCAAATGCATCGGACACTTCGGCATTGGAAAACTGAACGAGAATGGTCAAAGATTGCTGGAAGTCTGCTCCTATCACGACCTATGCATTACGAACACGTTCTTCTCCACAAAACCATGCCACAAGGTATCCTGGAGACATCCCAGGTCTCATCACTGCATGGCACCAGCTTGACCTTGTTATTACACGAACTTCATCCTTAAACAGCGTCCAAGTCACCCGTAGTTATCACAGCGCTGATTGTGACACAGATCATTCACTGATTGCCAGCAGGGTGCGCCTTCAGCCCAGGCGAATACATCGCTCAAAGCAGAAAGGTTGCCCCCGCATAAACACTGCCAAGATATCGAATCCTGACTTGCATGATCTCTTCGCCGATTCCATCGAACAGGCCCTCCAGGACTGTCCTTCTACTAGTGCTGAAGAGAGATGGAATCACATTCGCGATGCTATCCATCACTCAGCCATGGAAATATATGGCAAAAGAGAAAAGCAAAACCCAGACTGGTTTGTAGTTGGAATCGCAGAATTGGAGCCTGTCATCGAAGCAAAGCGAGCAGCACTCGCTTACTACAAAAGTGATCCATCTGTGAAGACACTCACAGCTCTACGAACAGCAAGGATGGATGCCAAACGGGTTGCTAGACGCTGTGCCAACGATTACTGGTTGAGCCTTTGCCAGAGCATCCAACTGGCTGCAGATAACGGCAACACCCGGGGTATGTACGCAGGCATAAAAAAAGGTCTTTGGACCAACCATCAAGAAGACATTACAACTCAAAGCATCCACAGGGGAGGTTATCACAGACAAAAAGCTTCAAATGGAAAGATGGATTGAGCACTATCAAGAGCTGTACTCACGGGAGATTGAGGTCAATGAAGCTACCATTGAGAGTATTGAAAGCTTACCTGTCATGGAAGATCTTGATAGTGAACCCTCCTTAGAAGAGCTGAAAAAGGCTGTGAACTTCCTTTCCTCGGGTAAGGCCCCAGGAAAAGATGGCATACCCTCAGACATAATCAAAGTCGGAAAGGACACAGATCTTCTACGCCATCTCTATGAGCTTCTCTGCCAATGCTGGAAAGAGGGAACGATTCCACATGATATTCGTGATGCTAACATCATTACCTTGTACAAGAACAAAGGGGATCGCAGTGAGTGCAATAACTATCGTGGAATATCCCTCCTAAGCACTGTCGGGAAGACATTTGCCTGTGTGATCCTGAGCAGACTGCAAACGCTTGCAGCCCGTGTATACCCAGAATCGCAGTGTGGTTTTCGGGCTGGAAGATCAACAATCGATATGATATTCTCCATTCGACAACTGCAGGAGAAAAGCCGGGAGCAGAGACAGCCACTGTTCATTGCCTTCATCGATCTTACAAAGGCCTTTGACCTAGTCAGCAGAAAGATCCTCTTCAATCTGCTACAGAAGATAGGATGTCCACCTACACTGCTAAGGTTGATTGTATCCTTCCATGACGATATGCAGGGCACCATCCAGTATGACGGCTCTACATCGGCCCCCTTCCCAATCAAGAACGGAGTGAAACAGGGATGTGTGCTTGCTCCCACGCTCTTTGGGATCTTCTTCTCTGTGCTGCTATCACACGCTTTCAGGTCATCTCAAGATGGCGTGTACATACACACACGAAGTGATAGAAAACTGTTTAATCTTGCACGACTTCGGGCGAAGACGAAAGTGAGGAGCATCCTGATTAGAGAGATGCTATTTGCAGATGATGCGGCTTTGGCATCCCAGTCTGAGGAAGCTCTACAGAGGCTGATTAACTGTTTTTTCAGAAGCATGTGAAGACTTTGGCCTGACCATCAGCCTAAAGAAAACAAACATCATGGGTCAGGATGTACGCAACGTTCCCGACATCTCCATTGGAAACTACACCCTCCAAGTGGTTGAAAACTTCACCTACCTCGGCTCCGTGATATCCAGCAGCCTCTCCCTCGATCCCGAGCTCAACGTACGTATTGGCAAGGCAGCAACCATGATGGCTAGACTTTCAAAGCGTGCCTGGAAGAACACTTTACTAACTACCAACACAAAAATGAAGATCTACCAGGCCTGTGTGCTCAGCACTCTCCTGTATGGCAGTGAGTCGTGGACCCTGTATGCACGTCAGCAGCGCCGTTTGAACGTTTTCCATCTCCGCTGCTTGAGGCGAATTCTAGGCATCAAATGGCAGGACCACATTCCAAACAAGGATGTCCTCAAGAAAGGAGGCATGATGACCATCTATGCTCTTCTATCACAACGACGACTGTCAGTCGAATGGAAGACGGCCGCATTCCAAAAGACATAATGTATGGAAAGTTAGCGACCGGGACCAGGGCTGTTGGAAGACCTGTCCTCCGCTTCAAGGATGTGTGCAAGAGGGATATGAAGGCCAGTGAAATCAACCCTACACACTGGGAAGCATATGCTTCAGACCGCCCTGAATGGAGACGCGTTGTAAAGACGGGTATACAGAGGAGTGACCAGAGGAGAGTAGAACAGTGGGAGGAGAAAAGACAACAACAACAACAAAGACAGCAGCTAGCTACGGCTTCAACAGCACAGCCACAAATGACTTTTATCTGCAGCAACTGCAACAGGACCTGCCTCTCTAGGATTGGACTGTTCAGTCACAGCAGGAGCTGCACACCAAGAAACTAGTACAACTATATAGCGCAATATTCTATTGTCTTTCGAGACAGACAGATGCCGAGGATGTATATGGGACTACACACACATGTAGCCAGGCGCGGATCCAGGATTTCTTAAGGGTGGGGGCCCATATTTGAAATAGTGTGCTGAAATTTAAAAATCGTGCCCTCCAATATTTCGCTCAGTGGGGGGGGGGGGGGGGGGGGGTAGTGAGCACTAAATTTTTTTGTTGGCCCTTGAAAAGTCGGAAGCTCAGGGGTTTTGGGCAATAAGTAACGGTCAGATGAGCATGATTTTATACCTTATTTGTGAAACTGGCAGGACACTAATTAGCATGAGGTCCAGGGGGCCGAGACCCCAGAAGCTCAGGGTTTTAAGATTTTTTTTCCCCTGTTATTTCCTTCTTTTTTTCCCTTTTTTTTCCTTCTTTTTTTTCCTTTTTTTTTTCCCCCTCCTTTTTTTTCCTTCTTTTTTTTTTCCTTCTTTTTTTCCCCCCTTCTTTTCCCCCCTTTTTTCCCCCTCCTTTTTTGCCAGGGGGGGGGGGGGGGCCTCCTGGATCCGCCACTGCATGTTGCATACAAATCCGTATCGATTTTTATGCTGTTACATGCCATATTTTTTTTTTGGCCCTTGAAAAGTCGGAAGCTCAGGGGTTTTGGGCAATAAGTAACGGTCAGATGAGCATGATTTTATACCTTATTTGTGAAACTGGCAGGACACTAATTAGCGTGAGGTCCAGGGGGCCGAGACCCCAGAAGCTCAGGGTTTTAAGCATTAAATTACAGTCAGATTAGCATCCAGCCATCCGCCTTAGGGCCCTAGGTGGGGTCTGTAGTGATAGCTACATGTAGTTTAACAGAGTCTGCAAATACAGACTAGCATGTATAACTAAATATAGAATGACCTGCAACCCATGACTCATGCCAGGTCATGTTATGAAACAATGAAGACTTGTACAGGAGATGCCTACAAAGATGTCTGACTGACATAGAGCCTCAATAAAGCTATACAACTTATTAGTTCAATCAAAGCTCTCCAACTGGTCTTTTATAAGAACATAATATGGTGTCAGAACTAGGCAGCCAGTGTTTGTGCTGAGCAATCCAGCCTACAGTATATACATGGAGGAATCATTGAAATCAGGCCAGTTCAATCCAATTCTTTGTGATGTGAGAGATGATGAGAGGTCTTAGAGTCTAAGTGTATGTCCAGTGAATGTAGTTATGTCCATAATAGTTAGCGCTGTCGTTGTATGGATTGGAGTGCATAGTTTTGTGCCGGGCCAGTTCCAGTATAACGGGCAGTAAGCGTGACATTATATGGGACATGAACATACAGAATAACTCAGTGAAAGTTAATAGTTGAGCTTAAAGTAATTGTTGCAAAGATACAAAAAGAAAAAGCTAATTGTTATGCTGTTCATGTGAGTGACTACACTAGGCTAAGAAACAAAAAGAAACAAAATGGCAAATCTCAGTCAACCTCCTCCACTCGACTTAAAGGGAAATATTTCCGAGAACTGGAGAAGATTTAAACAGAAATTCACTCTATACAATGTTGCCTCAGGAATGTCTGAAAAAGATGAAAAGTTACAAACATCAATGCTTCTACACGTGATTGGTGATGCTGCCTTGGAATTGTATAATACGTTTGTATTTGCTGAGGGTGAGAGCATGAAGCTTGAGAAAGTGTTGAACAAATATGAGGAATATTGCATGCCGAAACGTAATCTAACGTATGAGAGACATAGATTTTTCACAAGATCTCAGTTAGTGCATGAGAGTGTTGATCAGTACGCAACAGAATTGCGGAGTCGTGCTCAGTCATGTGAGTTTTCCATGTTGAAAGAGAGTCTTATCCAGGACAGAATTATCTGTGGTATTTTAGACGATGGTCTAAGAGAACGTTTGTTGAGGCAAGATGATCTTACATTGGTTAAAACGTTGCAAGTATGTCGTGCGGCTGAACAAACTCGAACGCAGGCACAAGCGTTGAGTTCTGCAGGGGAAAACGCCTCAATTCCGGTAGATTCTTTCAGCAAGACTAAAAAGAAATTTCCTGGTTCAAAGTCAAAACGGTCAGAACCTCAAGGTCGTACTAAAAGTGATGCATGTAGCAGGTGCGGAAACCGACATAGCAAAGACAAATGTCCCGCACAAGGTCAAACATGCAAGAAGTGCGGTAAGCAGAATCATTTTGCTAAATGTTGTAAAACCCCAGTAGCCAAGGTCAATGAACTGCAGCACTTGGAGGTAGATTCAGAAGGTTACATGATTTGCTCTGTTGAATCAAAAGAATCCAAGGATGAATGGATAGTTAATCTACTAGTCAATAACCAGCCGGTTGACTTCAAGGTTGATACTGGTGCTCAGGCGAATCTTCTTCCTGAGACAGTATTTCACAACTTGAAACCAAAACCAAAGCTACAAAAAGCCAAAGTGATGTTGACAGGTTATTATGAGACAGATATCCCGGTCAAAGGTCGTTGTTGTGTACAAGTTGAGTACAAAGGGATCAAACGCAATGTGCCGTGTCTAGTCATTCCTGGAAATCGTCAGCCTTTGTTAGGATTACGGACGAGTGAAGACTTGTATCTGGTGAAACGGGTGTATCATGTTGAGAAACAAACTGAACACGTAACAGGTAAAAGTGTAGTTCAAGACTATCAAGATGTGTTTGTAGGTCTAGGTTGTCTTCCTGGTAAACACCACATCACATTGAGAGAGGACGCACATCCTGTTCAGCATGCATGTCGCAAAGTTCCATTTCCACTTAAAGATAAACTCCAAGACGAGTTAGATAAGATGGAACGAATGGACGTAATCGCACGAGTTGATGAGCCAACTGATTGGGTTTCTTCTCTCGTGGTGGTGATGAAAAAGAACGGTCAGCTCAGGGTCTGTCTAGATCCAAGAGACCTGAACCGAGCAATCAAAAGAGAACACTATCAATTGCCATCAAGAGCTGAAATAACTGCACATTTTGCAGGAGCCAAATACTTCAGCAAGTTAGATGCATCTAGTGGGTTTTGGCAGATCCAACTAGATGACGAAAGCTCCAAACTTTGTACGTTTATCACGCCATACGGAAGGTACAAGTTCTTGAGACTACCTTTTGGTATTTGTAGTGCTCCGGAAGTCTATCACAAGATAGTGCACCAACTGTTTGCACACATTCCGGGAGTTAACACAATGATGGATGATGTGATTGTATGGGGAACTACCCAACAGGAGCATGATGACAGGTTGAGAGAGGTTCTCGGCATAGTGAGAAAAATGAATCTCAAGTTGAACAAAGACAAATGCGAGTTCAATGTCAGGAAGCTCACATTTATTGGTGACTTGATCAGTGATCAAGGAGTTCAACCTGATCCAAAGAAAGTGTCTGCTATCTTGAACATTGAGAGACCGAAATGTCGGAAAGATGTCCAACGGTTCTTGGGTATGATCAATTACCAAGGGAAGTTCATTCCAGACCTGTCGACCAAGTCAGCAGCGCTGAGACATCTACTAGACAAAAAGAATGTATGGACATGGGATCATGCACAAGAGGATGCATGGAATCAGCTGAAACAAGCTCTGATACAAGAGCCAGTCCTACATTTCTATGACTGCAAGAAACCAACCAAGCTGTCAGCAGACGCATCAAAGGATGGTATTGGTGCAGTGCTACTACAGCAATATGATCAAGATTGGGTTCCGATCGCATATGCATCTAGATCAATGACTGATGCAGAGACTAGATATGCACAGATCGAGAAAGAATTGCTGGCAATCACATATGCATGTGAAAGATTCCATCAATATATCTATGGACAACAAGTAGAAGTGGAGACTGATCACAAGCCACTTATTCCACTGTTTGTAAAGTCACTGGGTGACTGTCCCCTACGCATTCAAAGGTTACTCATCAGGGTACAGAGATATGATCTCAAGGTCTCGTACACGCCTGGAAAGTACATGTATACTGCTGATACATTGTCCAGAGCAGTAGATCCAAAGGCTGAGTTGAATGCTGAAACTGAGGAAGATATCAGAGTCTACGTAGATGCTATTGTCAAGAGCATGCCAGTTACATCGAACAAACGAAATCAGATTGTCGAAGAGACAAAGAAAGATGATCAACTGCAAGAGCTGCTAGGCATCATCAGAGATGGTTGGCCGGAAACGAAGCAGCAATGTCCAGTTAGAGTCAGGGAATACTGGAACATCAGGAGTGAACTCTCTGAAGCAGATGGCATCATCTTCAAAGGCAGCAAAATAGTGGTTCCCACTACTATGAGAAGGTTCATGCTAAACAAAATCCATGAAGGACACTTAGGCATCGAGAAGTGTAAGAAACGTGCTAGAGAAGTCATCTATTGGCCCAGAATCAACACAGACATCACTGAAATGGTCCTAAGTTGTACTTCATGCCTAATGTCCAGACCAAAACAGGTCAATACTCGATCAGTGAGGGGAAGAAAGGAGGATCATAAGGCAAAGCAAAAAGAGCGATTCGACAAACATGCTCGAGACTTGTCAAAGCTAAAGCCTGGAGATCATGTCATACTCCAAGACATGAAAACCAACACCTGGTCGAAACGTGGTATTGTCAGGTCTGTCCAGGATCGAAACAGATCATACCAGATCGAGACAGAAACAGGAGAGATGCGTCGCAGAAACAGACGTCACCTCAGGCCAGTCCCACGTCAACAACAAGCCGAGTCTATTCCACTACCAACACAGGATGACTTCGAGCTAGATGACACTGCAGAAGCTACAGAGCAACCAGCATCTGAAGAAAGCTCAACTACGTCATCAACCAGAACCAGAAGCGGACGAGTTATTAAACCGCCAGATCGCTTGAACTTGTAAATAAATGAAAGCGAACCACAGAGAAAGACTTTCGCGTTTTGTAAATAGTTTATAGTTACAGAGTTCAACTTGGACTTTAAAACATAACTGCAGGATCGCATGAGCATGATATATATATTTGCATGTTATAGTTAAAAATATAACCGGATTTAATCAGTCACTTTGATTACAAAAATCAACAGATATCACTCAACCTCAACGGAGAATTCCAGTTTCGCAAATCGCAACCTTGAAAGATATGGACTGTCGCGTAATAAGTTATATATTTGAAAGCGACAGTACTCCAGCTTTAAGGGACAGAATAATGCCCTAGTACAGTCGCGAGTGTACAGGTAGTCCACCCTGTCACTCTGTACAGTTTAAGAAGTTTTATATATGTATATGTAAACTTCTTTTAAAGAAGGGAGGTGTAGTGATAGCTACATGTAGTTTAACAGAGTCTGCAAATACAGACTAGCATGTATAACTAAATATAGAATGACCTGCAACCCATGACTCATGCCAGGTCATGTTATGAAACAATGAAGACTTGTACAGGAGATGCCTACAAAGATGTCTGACTGACATAGAGCCTCAATAAAGCTATACAACTTATTAGTTCAATCAAAGCTCTCCAACTGGTCTTTTATAAGAACATAATAGGGTCCAGGGGGCAGAGCCACCGGAAGTCAAGGGGTTTTAGGCATTTAATTACGGTCAGATGAGCTTATTTTGATACCTTTGATTTTTTCCCCCTGTTATTTCCTTCTTTTTTTTCCCTTTTTTTTTTTCCCCTCCTTTTTTTCCTTCTTTCTTTTTTCCTTCTTTTTTTCCCCCTTCTTTTCCCCCCTTTTTTTCCCCTCCTTTATTTGCCGGGGGGGGGGCCGGCCTCCCCCTCCTGGATCCGCCACTGCATGTTGCATAAAAATCCGTATCGATTTTTATGCTGTTACATGCCATATTTGTCAGTGACATGGTTGTGGGTTTCATAAACATTCAGATTATCTTTCGAAAGGCTTGTGAGACCGAACAACATTGTCGGTCTAGTGGGTTGTAGTCTTTATCGACTCATACATGTCTTTGTTCATTTGCTTTTGACCTATCCAGATCAGATCGATGCCCTCAAGGTGTACGTAGGTTACATGCCTGAATGTGACGCTAAGGTTAGCTGCTATCTTCGCATCGCAAATATGTATTTCAGAAAAGGAAAAGATGCTCTGCAGCACCAGGAATACAAGAGCTGCCAAGGGTACGTTATATGTGTTAAAGGTACCATTGTCCCATTTGCAGGCCAAATAAAATAAAAGGTTGAATTCCAACGGCATTTGGAAGACAACACTAATTTAGAACTTCCCTCAAAACGAAAGGGCTTGAAAATCGCTTTTAGTGGGAAAATAACGACCATTAGTTGTCGAATAGACTAAGTGATTGCAATCACCTAAGTAATAGTCTTATTTTCAAACCCTTTTACCGAATGGTCGTACGTTCTGTGCTGCACAAAGATTCAATCAGTTTAATTTTGGCCATTACAAGTAGTGAGTTATTGATGTAGACAAAATCTCATGTACCTGTTACAGCTCATTTTATGTTTGTTTTTACCAAAGAAAAAAAATGTCAGTCAGTCAGTCACTCAATAGTGTCTGAGAGTGAAGTCTAGAAGGTAACCGGGTTTTCTTGCATAATTTAAATATTAGGAAACTGCTAACGTTTAAATTTCACAGGTAGGACATGCATGACATATTCATAATTCCTGCAAAGTTCTACATAATTTGATGTTTGCTGCAAAAGGGACATAGTATCTTTAAATGTGTTACAATATTGCTACAGAAATTGCTTCAGGTAAACTTTTTGATACTTCCAGGGTAAAAAAAGTTTTGCTTTGCACTCAATTAGTATTTGTTGATATTGTATCTCTAGATACATGGATGAATGTAGTACTACTCTGAACGAAGCAAAGGAAAGATGTACAGGTGCGGATTCAGGCTTCAAAGTAAACGTCACTGACCTGGAGAAAGACGTCCAGTACCAAAAAGATGTCGTTCAGAAATGTTTATCGAAGGCCAAAGGTAATACGTTAGCTCATTACGCTCTATGTAAACATTAGTTAGAGACGTCTACATTAATCACTATAACTATTTCTTTTAAAATAATTTTACTAGGAAAGTTGGGGCCCAGTAATAATGATAATTATACAAAAATAAATGCAAAGCAGAGGCACGAAGTGTCACCTACCTTAATCGAATGACGCAAAGTGAGGGGGAAGAGAGAAAAGGAGAGAGCGAGAGACAGGGAGAGAGAGGGAAAAAGAGAGAGAGAGAGAGTAAGATGGAGAATGAAGGAGAGGGAGAGAGAGGGTTAGAAAAAAGGAAGGACAGAGAGAGAGGGAAAGTGAGAGAGAAAGAGAGGAAACAACCCCAAAATGAGAAGGAGAGGGAGATTCTAAAGATGTAAGAATAAATGTGATTGACCTTCGTCCCCCGCCCCCGCCCCATGACACCCCCCTTTCTTTCACGGAGTAAGGCCAGTGCCCCCTACCCATTCAATATTCCGCTGGATGGAACACTCCAGAAAATGAACGACACATCAAGAGTTGAGGGGGATAAAATGTTCAAGGGAAAGGATGGGGGCGTTCTGTATTGTTGGTATTTCCTTGACGTATTTTTAAAAAGAAAACCTACTCCCTCAGTCGTATATTGTGATGTACCCATTTTATGAGTCTTTGTATTTTATGTTTCCCTTGAGATTCTGTGATATTGTAACTTTGTTAGCGAAATGGTACGTTTTGGCATAGTATTGTTGTTATCGTTGTTATTATTACAATTATTATTATTATTATTGTAATAATTGTGTTATAATGATTCTTTTCATAAAGAGGAAACCACATGGAGTTATGGGTGCAAGTACCCCCTTTTCATTTTGTTTACTAAACGCAGATGAACAGGCGCGTCGAGAACAAGAAAAAAGGGAAGCTAAGGAGAAAGAGACTGCAAAGGAACAACTAAAAGGCGTTCTAAAGAAATTAGAAAGTCTCAGAGAGTTACCCGTTGACGAATTCGTCGAACGAGTATACAAACAGTGGCCTCCTAAATGGATTGATGAGTCGAAGATACCTTGTGCATCGTCGTCGTCGTCGTCGTTGTCGAAGGGTTCAAAGAGGAAGCTACTGATTCGTGCCATCAGCCATTATCACCCAGACAAGGTGGATAAGAGTGTTCATGGTGTAAAATGGCATGTTTTGTCTGTCGAGATTACAAAATGTCTTACTCTACTACTAGCTGATGTTAATACTTAAATAAGTGCAGATTATCATCACGTGCCAGCTTCTTCATTAAAGCAATACAGTACTGGAAGCACTACTGTAAACAAATAATTAAAAACACTCTAGCACCATTTCAGATCAGCTGTAGCAGTATATGGTCCCGTAATTCGCTGCTTCCCTTGCAGGGCAGTTGGTACTCGCATCGCGTTCTCTGCGAAGTGGGAATTGGATGTTGGGCTATACACTGTTGGCAAGTTGACCATGAGATGGCTATGTGCAATAAACAGTTTGCCTTGGCAGAACGTTCATTAGTTCAGTATCACTTTAATGAATGCTCCGACATATTCGTCCCTATTTTCCCGAAGTGACGGTAATGAGGAAAATCGCATACAATTTGCGTGACGATTTTCCTCACTACCGTCACTTCGTGAAAATAAATATACTCCAGCAACAATAACATAAGGCAGTTTGTATAGTACAATCTAGGCATGGCTAGATACATGTAATACATGTTACACAAACTGTAAAATCCATCGAGACGAATGCTTGATACTGTTCATGGGAGGTTGGCCTACGGTCTTCAAATGCGTTATACATGTAGAAGAACAATGATTATCATTAGTAGTATCATAAATGCCTTGGCGGCACATTCTGTGATACGCAGGTGGAAGTATTTTCTTCTAGAAGCAAACAAGAGGTACCAATGAAGCACCGCCATCACTTTGGCAGTGATTCTTCTAAAGTGCACGCAATGGGACGTATCCATCTTTAAAACATCTGTGGATAATTCGGCGTCACTAACTCCATATTTTGGTAGAGGGTTTCGGTTACTGTAGAATATCGACCGCTGGAACATGTGTGGTAATTACAATTTTAGCATCGTGACCCAGTCACAGTCAAAGGAAAAAGGCACATCCAAGTGGATTGATTACAAGGACTAGTAATGATTTATCATCAGTTAATGAGGTACTGTCTTTTTTTTTATATTTGTTTTGTATTGTGCTACCCATGTACCGCAAATTTGATAATGTGATCCAGTGTGATCTCTCAATCTAATACTGTCTCATTATCATATCTTTGCTTCTACATGCTAAACTACTACAAAGTTGATGATGTGATTTGACGTGATTCCTTAATCTTATCATTTGTCAAAAGAAATGGAGAAATAGTTAATTTCTTATATTGTATTTTGATATTACACTGTACTGTTGGTCATAATGGTGGAATAATTATTTTTACCCCAATTTATGGAGTGATTTTGACAATGATTTATTCCTAATAGATCTATATAAAAGGTTACATTATCAAATTGTATGAGTGTTTCTTTTGCGTGACTGCTAAAGCGTGTGTATGCTACTACGCTAAACAACTAGGGGACCTACGTCCTTCAGTCATAACTGACAGTATTGAGGATTAATGCCCCACAAAAGTCCACTAATATGGCAAATCGACACGGTTTTGATCCTGGGGCCTCACAGTTACGAGGTCATTGCTTAGTCACTGAATCATGACTGTACGCAGCGGGGACTAGGGTCGCCGCCCCCACAAATACAAAAAAAACAAAGAAAATGCAATAAATTATCAATAATTAATTGCATATTGCCCCGATCCCCAACGTAAAAAAAATCCTTTATGTGGGCATGCCTTGAACCATAATGCATGGCCCTACAGAGGAATTTCGTGAATAAATTAGGGGCATACAAAAAGTCGTGTGTACGCGGCCCTGAGTCCCCGACCCGATGTGATGACCTGATGATTTGAAATATGCCGTACATAATTGCGTTTTGGCACACTCAACAAAAATACTTTCAGTGAGACTACAGATGATGACATACAATACGCATGTGCATAAAGAACGAGAATGTCCGTTTTCAACGTGACTGAGTGATTGAATTAATAATATGTAGGCCTATTGTGTAAATGCTCAGATATTAAAAACGAATCATTGAGAATCTCATTAAATCTCGTTAAATATCATAATTTGAAATCGAGAAATGGGGGAAAGAGGAAGAGAACAAAAAAGATGTGGTTATCAACGGAGCGTTAAGTAGTTCACAGCCATGAACGCACATAGATTTCTTTTTTTTTTAAATTAGAGGAGTCTCAATTAGCAAGGCACGTATTATTGTTTCTTAAATGAAAACTTACTTTTCGGAGATTATTGTTGTAAGAGTCGTTTTGCACTTCAGTGTTTGTCATGCATTGGCAGAGGTCTCTTTATTGTTGTTGTTTTATTAAAGATTACAATTGAGCTTTCTATCTTCCTACATCACTTCTATCCGTTTTTTGTATTCATTATTGTTTCAACCTATAGCGTTAAGGTAGAAAAGACTCTTTATTCCACATAACCAATACAAGACATAGTTTCCTTTAAAATATAGGACTGATATACTATGATTATTTGTTTCCCGTAGTTTGCGACCTTTGTTCCGGAAGTCATTGTAGATGATCATGAGTGCACATATAAACACATCCTGTTTATATAGGAAGCCTGAAATGAAAGAAGTTTTCCATAGTGTGTTACATTATTAAATATATCCAATTACAGTTATTTAATCTATCCAATACATACCGTTCTGTGGCCGGGTTCTTCCTAAAGAGGCGGAATTTCCTTTGGTAGACGGATCACTGCGATATAATATATCGCCATGCAGACACAGCGAAACTTTGCAGAATTAAACAGACCTTCACGACAAATACATTCCAAGAAAAACGGTCAACTCAAAGCTGCTCAATATTAACAAACTGAGATATTTTTACAAGAGAAGCAGAGGTAGTATGATGGAGTTTTATCGAAAGACTATGCTAGTTTTCATCTCTTTGGCCATCGTCATGACTGCCTGTCCTACCGGGGTACGAGCTGGCTGTTGCTGTCCGACCTTCTGGACTGCTTTCGGACAGCATTGTTACAGGTAAAAAAAAAAAATCATTTTTATATTTTCATTTTGTTTTTTTCAGAAACTCTTTTTTTTTCTTCACTTGGGGTGGTCCGACATTAATTTTGCTAGGGGATGTAAGAATAAGTAGAGAGTTAGGGCGGGTTAGGGTAGGGTTAGCGGTTAGCGGTTAGGTATAATGTTGGGTCCGGTGATGTGGAAGATACTTCGGTTAGTTGTAGAAAATTACCGCTGATCAATGGTCGCAAGAGCGTATGTGTCGTACATCCCTTCCTGCATGGTGGTAAAATATTATGGTCATAGTTGGGATATTAGGTTTTTCGCTTTGACGTTATTTGCGTTGTTTCTTCTTTTTCTTCTTCTTCATCTTCTTCTCCTTCTTCTTCTGCTTCTTCTCCTTCCTTTTTTGTTTGTGGAACGGGTGTTCGTGTATTTGTTATGTAACGAGCATATTATATAATTATCAGCTATAGTGTACTACATTTTAAAGCAAATTTAGACTAAGATTTTACTAATAAAGTGTAGAAGTAAAATTAGTGAGGACAAACCTCCACCCCTTCCAAGTACGGTGCAACTTTCATTTCCCTTTGCCCACCTTAGATTCTTCGCCTCCAACACGACATGGCAGGATGCAGAGAACCACTGTCAGACTTACAGCGTGCCCTCTCTCGGCAGTGGAGGAGCAGTCATAGATAGTTTGGGTCATCTCGTTTCCATCCATTCTGAAGCAGAACACAACTTCGTCGTAACTCTTTTCGAAACTTCTCGGAAGAAGGAGGTACATTTACGGCATATAATTATATCTGTATATATCGAGCTTATCCGGACAATTACCCTCTGGATTGTGCTTGTGTCCAATCGTCCTAAGAATTGTATTAATTGTTATTGTAAACAAAAACAAACTAAAAATGAACATAGAAAACCTATAACTGAGGTTTAAAAATAGGGGTGGGGGCCCAATTTTTTTATTTTTTTTTGCTCCCAAAAATTTGAAAATCGCGCAGGTCGAAAATGCGCTCAGTGGGGGGGGGGGGCATCTCCCAAAAAAGGTAAAATTAATGTGTTTTTACACGTTCCCCCCCCCCCCCCCTGGATCCGCCACTGCTTAGCTTAGCTAATGCAAAACAATTTGTGATGAAAACTGTTCTATGGGTAGTCGTTCTGGGGTAATTGTCCTGCACTAAACATCGAGATCATCCCTAAAATATGTTGTTTAGGTCTCATACACCTCACGTTATACAACGAATATAACGTACGGATAAATCCATATCGAAAATTTCATTAATACTTTTAATACGGTCAAGTAGGGCTTTCAATTTGAAAGGAAGTCAAGCAGAAACATGAGAGAGACAACATTTTATAAACCTTTTTAATATTATTTATGACGGAATTGATTTGTATCACGTATACAAATATATTTGTAATAATTATGTCAAGGGTGAATGTATGATGCAAAATTTTATGTAGGGAAAAAAAATATTTTTATAGTACCGTGACAGGGCAAATGGGAGGGGAGCTCGCAAGATACGTCACATAGTTGCCAATTTGTGCTTGATTGATCGCACCTTCAACAATTCATAACTATTTTATCTTTTAATCTGTTTTTTGCTGGAACTTTCAATAAATCTTTCAGCTCTCTGCTTCTATTATTAAAACCAACTTGGTATCAGGGCGGACTTTCCCTTTAATATGAAGACCTGCAGGTATAGTAAATCTATGTAAAATACATAAGATTTGTAGTTCTTCTTCGTGTGTTTTGTAATATTTCTTCACGTACATGTATACCGTTTTTAATACATGTAGTTAAATTTCATATTTAAATCGCTCTCTCTCTCTCTCTCACTTTCTCCCGCTCTCTCTCTCTCTCTCTTCTCTTTCACACCGTCTCTCTCTCTCTTGCTTTCTCTCTCTCTCTCTCTTCTCTTTTCTTTCACACCCTCTCTCTCTCTTTTGCTTTCTCTTCTCTTCCCTTCTCTTTCACACACTCTCTCTCTCCCTCTCTCGCTCTCTCTATATATATATCTCTCTCTCTTCTCTTCTCTTTCACACCCTCTCTCTATTTCTCCTCGTCTCTGCCCATCAGTCTGGTAGTATTGCTATGTGGCTTGGAATGCATGATACATCAACTGAAGGACACTTCCAGTGGTCAGATGGGACTCCATTTAACTTTACCATGTGGTCACCAGGTCAACCGGACAACTGGCGCTCACGAGAGGACTGTGGACAGATACCAATATATACTGGACACAAATGGAATGATGCAGACTGTCGAAATTATTATAATTATTTCGTCTGTAAACTACCAGCATCATAGGCGTAGCCAGGGATCCCAAGAGGGGGGGGGGCATACCCCACCCCACCCCCCCCCCGTTCATCCGCTAAAAAAAAAAAAATCCACGGAGCTTAGGACTCAAGACACTGCAACTCTACCTACATCTGTACCCCCAACCTTACCCTACTCTATTCTTTTTCCTTTGTTATATAGCAGAGTAAATAACCCCATTTGATGACATTGAACTGCTATTCATGATAATCATATTTTGATTAGCAATACAATATTCCCGAGTTAAGAAGTATTTAAAGGGGAAAACGAAAACACACTTTATTTAGATGCTGCTTGTAAGTGTCGGCTTGCATGGTGATGTAGATATACAGTAGGTTTGCGGTTGCACTATGTGTGTGTGAGAGAGAGAGAGGTTTTAGGAGTCCTGATCTGAAAAGGACTCTGACTCAGTAATCTTTCTTGGAGGAGTGTAGTCCTGAAAAGGTCTGTTTGTTATCTTTCTTAGCATATAGTTCTCAGGAGAACTATAGCGCTTGGAGAGGATGATTGGCTCGACGTTTCGAACAGGTTGACTATCCGTCGTCAGGAGTGGGGAATAGGGACTTTTAGAAATGCACGTCAAGAGCTTTGACTGCAACGTGTGACGTCATTTTAAGGCACTGCGCCTGCGTCACGTGGTCTCAGTCGGCGATCGAGAATGCGTCAACCTTGATTTTCCTAAATCTAGTACATGCAATACATACATACATATTGACATTTATAAAGCGCCTTTACATGCTGAAATGTGTAGAACAGGTGTCACATGCACCTGTTCTACACATATTTACATATTAGCAGTGAAGGGATGTTCTTTTGTTGAGGGTAGAATGAGGAATGTCCTCTTTCTTTGTCCGTGATGTTTATTGTGTTACTTCCCGCATGCATATCGTCGAGTGCAATCTAAAAGATTTCTAATTGTAGCCAACATGGGCAGTTAAGTACGTTGACACGCATGATCAGTCGGCGTACGTCGTGTTCTCGTTCACTCATTCTAAAAGTCCCTAATAGCTGGCGTCCGTGAGCTTAAGTCACCGGTGTGCGGACGTCAGGGAAAAATAGGTGACCGTGTTGTACACATACAACAAAATGCAAGGGTGCATGGAGTTTTCTATAAAAAAAAAATATATTAAAAAAATAAAATAAAATAAATCACCTTTATTAAATATCTACCAATTATTATTGAATTTTGGAATCTCAGCTTAAACGTAAAATGTCATAATTAAAAAAATGAGAAACGTAAAAAAGAAGAAGGGAACAAAAATGACTTGGTTATCAACAGAGTGTTTAGTAATTAACAGTCGTGGTGCACGCGGGTTAATATAATATTTCATAGGAGTCTTAGCTTCGCATGACACTTACTTTTTACTTTTTGTAGATTATTTTTGGTAGAGTCGTTTTGCGATTGCAGTGTTTGTCATGCATTGGCAGAGGTCTTTTCGTTGTTCGCTTATTAAAGACGAAAATTTAGCTTTCTATCTTCATACAGCAATTTCTTGTTTTCCTTTTTGTATTCGTTATTGTTTTGTGAATATCTTGCTTTAACTCAAAGAAATGCCCCCCCCCCCCCCTCTAATCAATAGGCCATTTTCGTAATGTAACCAATTAATGTAATGCAAACGTCTTTGTGAAGTGCCTTAATACAAATTATTTCATTCACCTGATAGGAATAATAGTATTTCAATAATCAGAATCCAAACTGCATACATTAGTTGTTGCCAGGTTGGACAAACATTATGGCTTGACCTATACCTAGCAACACTTAATATATGCAGTTTCATTCTGACTATTGAAACACTATTATTCTTATCAGGTGAATGAAATATTGAGGCACTTTACAAAGACTTATGCATTAAATTTGGTTACATTACGAAAATGGCCTATTTGTATTGTATCCATCGAGTTAGACGGGTGCCTGAGTGAGAGCAATTATTATGTTCGTCTAATACCCCATTCACAGTGGCCTCAAACACCGCGACAGCAGCGGGACTGTCCCGCTGCTGTCGCGGTGTTTACTCAGTGTGAAGGCTCTCCGCTATAACACCGCGACAAACACGTGTGATTTGTTTACTTACCTATCACTGACCTCTTTTCTCCAGCAATGGGGAACATAAAGTGAAATAGAAATAAAGTAACCAGTGGATTCAAATTGATTTTATTAGTATGTAGATATTATAATTATCCAAATAAAAATATTTCACACTTCAAAAAATTAAAATATTCTGACTGGAAGCAATAAAAATGCTAGTTTTTTAAAAAGTAATATGATCGAGGATACAAAAAGCAACTTGACATGTTTACCTTTTGCAAGCATTGAAGTATTTCCGGTCATATCAGGGTCACTCGCGGGTCATGAGCCATGCATACACGTGTTTGTTACGGAGGTAATAAAAATCACCCGCTGCAGCGTGAATGGGTACATGATATTTATCCCGCTGCTGCAGCGGGATAACTTTTCTACTGTGAATGCATTTGTAGCGGTGTTATCCGCTCCGCTACAACGCCGCTACAAATTTCAAAACCACTGTGAATGGGGTATTATTATAGTATTGCGTCATTCGTTATTGTACTCAACTGCAGTGTACGGCGTCATCGTCGAAAGGGTGGTCGAGATATGACGTAGTAGACCGCCGCAAAACAAACAAAAAAAAACAAACAAAAACGGGTTGTTTTTCTACGTGTAAATGAATGGCAACTGTACGCGTTTTCTCTGAGCTATGTCTTATAAAAAGCAGAAATTTACTGAGGATAACTCTGTACATTATTTTTGTGTAAACGCCGCCTTAATTTGCCCCGTCATAATCTAAACAAGGTCTTACGCCACTGCTACCAAATACATCCCACACAGTGAGGACTACATGTATGTTCTTCAGGGACCCGCTTCACAAAGCCTTTTTTCAATGACAAATTACAAAATTCTGTGACAAATCTGCTGATAACCAATCAGAAGCAAGGATTTTTTAGTAGCTTATAACCAAAACTGTCATTTGTCACTGATGACAAGTTTGTGAAACGCCCCCCTGAATATAGTACTCCGAAATGCTTTCTTCACCTCCAGCAGGATGGTTGGTCGCTCGTTGGCCATGTGACCGATTTTGCACAAAGCACATTTTGACATCATGATTACTTTGTGCAACCATGACCCACCCCTAGCCTGGTCTGTCTTGATTAGCTCCTTGACAATAAATATATCTTTGCGGGAAACAGTTAAATAATCTCGAAGCGTTTGGTATGTATTTTGTATCTTCACCATTATGAATGCAATGAGGTACAGGGGTGTTGTTTGTGTGGCACAATTATGAAGAGTAAAATCCACACAGTCATCCGTTTCTTGGAATAGTAATTGCCTCATCATTCGCTGACACCAAAATTGGCTAAATAAAGAGTTAACGTGTATACAGGTCTCCGGGGCAGCAAAAAAACTGTCGCCCACCAAAGAAACTTACGGAAGCGTTAAAGCAAGAAGTTACTAACTTTTTGGTTAAAGTGCCATTCTACTTGACGACATGACGAGATATTTCATCTTGTCAAGTCGACTTAATATCCATATCATGTCGACATGTAAAGATATTTAACCTACCATGTCGACTTATCAACTTTTATTAGTCGACATGGCGAAATAAATTATCTTGCCAAGTCGACTTCTCAAAAAGTTCATGTCGTCACGGCGACATAAGTTATCTTACCAAGTCGACTTCTAAAAAAATACATGTCGTCATGGCGACATATATTATCTTACCAAGTCGACTACCCAAAAAGTAATGTCGACATGGCGACATGTATTATTTTGCCAAGTCGACTTCACAAAAAAGTTCATCTGGTAATAGCGACATAAATTATCTCACCAAGTCGACTTCCCAAAAAGTATATGTCGTCATGGCGAGATAATTATGTAGTGTGACGACTATTTCATGCAGCGCGCGTATATGGCAAGCCCTTTGTGTAAAAACCAGATAAACTCTGTTTTTCTCAGATAAACTCAGTTTATCAGAAAAACTGTGTTTATCAATGATAAACTCAGTTTATCAACAGATAAACAGAGTTTATCAGATAAACAGAGCTTATCAGTTGATGAACTGAGTTTATCAGAAAAATTCAGTTGTAATTAGCTTATGAATGTTAAAATGGGTAGCTCCCTCTTATCGAAATGAATTACTCACTGCATACAGACGAACAAAAGATCTTTGATCATGCAAAAAATATTTTTTAGTTGTTCTTCATTTGCCCATGCTGCCCGGGTTTTATGGAATAACCTCCCTGGCTCACTTAGAAACATTAATACCATAGATAAGTTTAAGTCTGCATCTTTTCAAAATACTCTTTAATATTATAAATGTTAGATAAATAAATGAACGCAGTAAATTAGTTTCTCTTTGCTTTTTTTTCTTCCCAAGTGTATAGAGACAAGAATGGTTGTTCTTTATTGTTATTATTATCATTATAACCATTATTATCATCATCATCATTAGTGTCGAATTCCCCATGATAATCTACTACTGGGCCTTTAAATGCCGTCACCGATGTCTTCATCTAGACGATGTCTCCATCTGTTCCACGGGTCTATCAAGAATCCAATAACACCACCGATACAGAGCAGAGCTCCCGCCAAGCAGAAACAAGATCTGTAATCGCTGGTCCAATCGAAAAGTAGTCCTGTAATCAAAAGAAGATATAGCAAACTATTGTAAATCAATCAAATGAGGGAGACATATAACCAAAGTCCAGTATTTATTCTGAAGGACTCCAATGACTTGTAATGATGAGAGGCTAATATAAATAAAATTCTGTTCTGCCTTAAAATTTAAAATTGGCAAAAGATTATGCCACTATATTACTTACGATATTGCTACGATTAATTATAATGCTGAAGAAGAAAACAACAATATAAATACTTTTATTCATCCTCTTTGACACCTTACAATGGAATTTTTCTTCCTTTTCTACTTGATCAGTTATTTTTCATCGAGGGTTAACATGATGCAGCGTGGCTACTGGAAATCAATGAATTTTAGTCCTGCTACAAACTGAAACAAACTAAATCCATGTTGCAGTGACATACCTAGTAGATACGTTCCCAAGAGCTGTGAAATACCCGTGAAGAAACTCTGCAAACCGAAAGCGCTGGCCAGTTCTGAGGGCGCTGTATACTTTTTAGTCAGGACCGGACACAATGGAATTTGGGCTCCCGTCGACAGTCCGAAAATGATGGCATAGACAACAAAGGCTGGATATGTTCCAAATGTAACAATGATGTAAAGGCTACAGCCTGCGAGTATTGAAGTTAACCCGTAGAGCTTGGTCGGTGTGATGAGTTTGAAATCGAGAAGGAATCCGTGAGTGAGACGACCCACGAGGCTACAAAGTCCCAGGATAGTGAATATGAAGGACGCCCTCAACTCGCTCACGCCCGATGATACGATGTAACTGGGCAGGTAGACATACGAAGGGAAGTATCCACCTCCCTGAAATGTTGCTATGAAGCAGAGGAAAAGAACGTTCGAATTTTTCCACAAAAGGTTGAAACCAAACAAATCGAGAACATCATTGATAAACTGACGACATTTTACAGCACAAGTTTGGCAGAAATTTCTGTTTGTGTTGTTATTATGCTGCAGTGGTGTCTTAGTTTGGAACTCTTCAATCGTTTCGCGAGGCTGTATATATTCCTTCCTGTCCATCTTGTGAATGGCATTCTCAGATTGTACATCAGGGTATATTACGGTGTCGTCGGGACCATTGCGGACTACCTGCAATGGATCTCCAGTTTGAGCAGGATCAACCACTGATACGAGTGGGTGTACTTCTACTGTCTCCCAATGCTCAGAAGAATTCATTGAACTGTCAGCCGGAAGATTAAGTATGATCTCAATTTCCCCATCAACTGCATCTTCATCTTCGAGGTACTTATTCGTCAGTGGACGTGGAGATTTTTTTCCTTTCGTATCTCTTTTCCTTTTTGACCACCAGGTCAGGGGTCGGTATACTGCTGCGGTGACGCTCAGGTTCGCTACTATACCTGCCACGATAAGAAGTGCACCTCTCCACGTGAAGACTTCAATGAGCAGCGCCATCAACGGTGATCCAGCCATGATGCCCATCCCCACTCCAGAGTATGCTAACCCGTTTGCTCGGCCCAGCCATTTATCAAAGAAGACACTGACGACAATGACAGTTCCTTGATAGACCAATCCCATCGATGTACCTATGAACGATAATAGGGTAGTAGGCAAGAATAGGCAATAGTTTAAACGTATTTGTGGCTTACACCCAGTAAATAAGATCGATTGATCGATCTGTAATTGAAAAACAAGTCAGAAAAATCTTGGAACCAGCGGGATTTGAACCTGCCATCTACTGCTTGCCGGGAAGCGACTCTACCACCAGGTCATCACTGGTCCATGGCACAGTCACGATGAACTAGAAACAAATACCCAAGCTCTCTTGATTCATTCTGACTTATTAATATTCATAAGTCCGCCTAATCCCCATGGTTCCAAGATTTTTTCTGACTTGTTTTTCAATTACAGATCGATCAATCGATCTTATTTACTGGGTGTTGGCCACAAATATGTTTAAACTATTGAAATTTCTCCCAGGAAGCATAACATATATAAAGAATAGGCAAATAAGTAAAGCAGGGAATAAATTCACAGCATAAGGGACTGGATTCTTGAATGTTATCACCTAAATTTAAGGAAAAAAAAATCACTTTTGTATCCTTACTTTTCTTCAAACATTAAACCTTTAATAATGAAAGCATAGGCATACATTAGATTATAGATGTCAAAACCTTTTCCATGTCGGACAAAGTATCCAACTCCTAAACATTAATTGTATCAATATCCATTTTTTTTTAAACGGATTTCAAGAAAAAACATTACCGACTGTATAACGTAAAAACATGGTATACATGGTACTAACCAATCAAACAGGAGCATATGAAGATCTGCCAAAGTTTGTTGGTCATAGAAAGCAGTAATATCGATGTCATTGCACAGAAACCACCAACAAAGACGATAGGACGACATCCGAATTTCCGATTTAATGCACCCGCCACAGGAGCTGAAAGAAGCAAAAGACATATAACAATTACGATTTAAAAATACAAAGCGTTAGCACTCGGTCGTTGATTAGGTCAGGGGGCTAATTGTATAAAAGCCAACACTGAATTGTGAAAGTACAGTGACTTTTAGCGGAAAAGGAAAATGATATTTTGGAAGGAACGAATGACTGCATAGCAATAAGTGTTCAGAGTGCTGCGATTTATTTCTTTAAATTCGACACTTACAATGTTATCTAACTTGGTTTATGTCACAGATTATAGAGATTTAACAAAATAACATTCCATCAACAACAAGATGACACAAACATTAACAAAAATGTATGGTCTACTTTGATAAGGACATTCCATTGCTCGTAAGTACTGAGATGAAAATGTAAATTTTAGTAAGTTTACCACACCCATCTAGCCCCATGACCGACATACTAATATTACCTATCACGAATCTTGGTGCATTCGCTAGTGTACTGGCCCATGAGACTTGCGAAGGGGTGACTCCAAGTCTTTTCTCCCATTCAACTGTCAGGAGAGGCATGGAGGAGCTCTGCATTGACACGATGGCTCGTCCAATGAAAGCTGCTATAACAACCACCACCGCCCATCTGCCATCTACCGGGCTCGCTGATTGGCTGGGAACATGATGTCTGGTATCTCCATCAACATCAATAGATGATGTGGACCGTTTATTTGCCGCCATAATTTATCCGTGAGAAATAAATATTTGCGAATACAATGACGAATATTCTGTGAATAAATAAAGAGACAATTAGTTTTAGTGTTAACAGTGTCAATACTATATTGACAAGTGGGTTATTTCCTTAAATTTCCTAGTCATTCATTGTATATGATTGTGTCTTGGGGTAGTGGTCAATTCACATGGCTTTCAATTGTAAGGTTGAGGGTTTGAACCCTAGCCCTGCATTGATGTCATTGTTCAAGGCATTGTCATTGATCTACATGTGTCACTCTCCACCCAGGTGCACGTTGATGCCTGATCTAGTAATTTTGGTGGCTTGGCTTGGTAAATGTAATCCCCACGTGGCTAAGCCGAAAAGGGGAAAATGTTTTTCTTCATTCATGTCTTCAAAAAGTGTCACCATAAGTAGTAAATGGATGCTAAGGAATACTCGCTAAGGTGAATAGAATAAAGTTAATTTTCTCAAATTTCATAGCGAAATATATACGTATTGTATATATGGGTATATATGTATATATATATATATAATAGGCAAATAATTACCCTTGGTGAAGGTGATGGGACAAACTATCCCTTCCGAGGCGATCTGGATGTAGCTATCTTTCCGAAGCGAAGCTGAGAACAGATAGCGTATACACTCAGATCGACGAGGAAGTGATAGTTTGCCATCGCCTGAAACCAAAAGGTGATTATTTGCTTTATATTCCACATCAGTAACATTTCACCTCTTCCGTCGTTTTAGAGCAACAAGTCATCAATTAACAGCTAGCAAACGGTGTACCATACATACAGTGCATTGCAGTACGTACACGCAACGTATATATTTCAAGTGCGTTGCACTGTGATATAGTACTACTATAGTGTGGTGAATTGTGACGTCATCAAAAATCTATTTTTAGAATTTCACATTTTTTGTCTTCATTTTCTGAAAGAGCATCACAAATAATGTCCGAATGTCGAAAACCAATTGAATATATTAAGTATTGGCTGAGATATGACCATCTGAATAAATATATGTCCTATGGGGACTCAGTGTTATAGTGCTCTAGTTCATAACATTAGGAACCAGAGCACTATAACACTGAGTTTTTTTTTTTTTTTTTTTTTTTTGGGGGGGGGGGCTGATTTTGTTATTATAGATTTCTGTAGATGTGTTTTTGATGTTGCATACAATATTCATTCGTGCCTGCGCGGCAAATCACATAATTAATACTTTTACTTCTTACCTAATGATACGTATTATTATTATTATTATTATTATCTGATGCCGTCTTCAAAGTTTTGTTGGAGACGCACTTGGTTTTAAAAGCCTTTGAGTATTTAATGATTATGTGCCCATAAAGTTGCATTGTAAAGAGTTTTTTTTCAATCACAGCGCAGTAAAAGATATACTTGCGCTGTTTATATTGATCTTTTTTTTGTTTGTTGTTATTATCACTATTATTATAATGTTATTTAATCATAAAAAGGCCATCGTTAATATTTATTGTTAGTTTCAAGTTAGCTTCAGGCTTATTCCAGCCGTTAAAACAGAAATGACATGACAATACGGGTAATAATAAACACCCACATCCACACACACACACACACACACACGCACCCGCACACACACGCACCAACCCTCGCGCGCACACCAATATATCCATTTACATAAAGGAATGAAAATAATATTAAATTCAGAGGAAAGGAGGCAGCAGAATCCATAGGCATGTCGACGGCTAGCTTTAAGATTAAGTTAAAATTATCATTTAAAAAAGTAAAAAATTAAAACAACGTTA
Source organism: Strongylocentrotus droebachiensis (assembly GCA_035222895.1). Taxonomy (NCBI): domain Eukaryota; kingdom Metazoa; phylum Echinodermata; class Echinoidea; order Camarodonta; family Strongylocentrotidae; genus Strongylocentrotus; species Strongylocentrotus droebachiensis. The sequence continues at coordinate 1,991 of JAVYIG010015678.1, read as the reverse complement.
ACAATCAGAAATAATTAAGGATATTACAAATCCCACAAACAGGGTAGTTTAAATTTGAAGTACATATATATGGTTTACAAAATAATAATAGATGAATCGATGGTTGTCCTCGTATCAAATTAATGATAATGAACATTAACTTTGTCTTCTTTGTCACACTTGTTAATTATCAATTTTCGTAAGCCCCAAAAACGTGTAAAAACACGTTAATTTTACCCCTTTTTTTGGAGATGGGCCCCTCCCCTGGCGCTCAAGGGGGGGGGGATGCGATTTTTCAAATTTTTGAAGTACATATATATGGTTTACAAAATAATAATAGATGAATCGATGGTTGTCCTCGGTTCCATGACACATGCTCCGCCGACGATTGCTCCGCCGACATTTACTCCGCAAAATGCGACAATTGCTCCGCGACATTTGCTCCGCGACATTTGCTCCGACGTCAAATGCTCCGCCGACAGGTGCTCCGCCGACAGTTGCTCCGCCGACAGTTGCTCCGCCGACAATTGCTCCGCCGACAGATGCTCCGCCGACAATTGCTCCGCCGACAATTGCTCCGCCGACAATTGCTCCGCCGTCAATTGCTCCGCAAAACGCGACAATTGCTCCGCCGACAATTGCTCCGCCGACAATTGCTCCGCCTGAAGCGACACTTGCTCCGCCGACATTTGCTACGCCGACATTTGCTCCGCCGACAATTGCTCCGCCGACAATTGCTCCGCCTGAAGCGACACTTGCTCCGGTGACATTTGCTCCGCCGATAATTGCTCCGCCTATAATTGCTCCGCCGACAATTGCTCCGCCGACATTTGCTCCGCTCAAAAATTGCCCCGTAAAATACAAAGGCTACTACGACAATTGTTGCTCCTCCCCAAAAGTACCCCTTAAAAGACAATGCTCCGCCAACAATAAAATTGCTCTCCGATCCAAAAGTGCGGCCTCTTGGAAGATATGAATGCTCCTCTGGTAATTAGTGCAATAAATGCTCAGCCGTTTTTTGCTATTCCCCATGTTTGATTAAAAAGAGAAAATCAAGTTATAGCTCCTTATGCAAGTTCTCCGGCGAAAGATAATTACTCCGCTCAAAATCTGTTTCATGTATTACTCATTAGCTGATCCAAAGCTCAAGGCTATCTCTCTCCCTTTCTCTCTTGCTCCTCCTTTTCCTTTTTACACCCTTTTCTTGTCTTCTTGGCTCTTTTCTTTCCTCTCATGCTATTAGTCTTCATCACTTTTTCATCACTTCTTCTCTTCTCCCCCTCTCGAGTTCTATTTCTCTCGTAAAACTGTAACGTAATGTAGTACATTCTTGTTTAGAATAGTATTTTCAATAATATCCAGTCCGTTTTCTATAGGTTTCTTTCCTTCAGTTAAGTGTATGTAGCTTTACTATAATTATATATATATATATATATATATATATATATATATATTAGTGTGTAAAACACCCCGTCTCATTCGAGTACTTTGTTTTCACTGACTTTAAGGGACTCATGGAGCCACCGGAAGAAGAGCAATTGGCTTATTATGAAGAACTAACATCAAACTGCAACAGAATGATTTGTATAAATGGGAATAAGCAGAAAGGCTACCATCTAATTATTTTCCCGTCTGAATGGGTTCTCTTCTCTACGTATACGTGCCCTTCAAAGCTTATTTTGATCCCTCCCCTGTTGTTTTCTAGAACTTCCATGATGAACTAGTACATTGTAGCAGGCGCGTACGCAGGGGGGGGGGGGGGGTTTGGGGGGTTAACCCCCCCCCTTTGATATTTTTATGTGTATAAACCCCCCCAAAAAAAACCTAAAACCCCCCCCCCCCCCCCCCTTTGGATTTTTTTTTTTTTTTTTTTTTTTTTATTATTAAAAAAAAAAAAAAAAAAAAAAAAAAAAAAATCCCCATGAATGACCCTAAAACAGGTGACCTTACCCCCCCCCCCAACGGAGCAAAATGTCAAATTTTCAAATTTCGAGGTAAAAAAAAAAAGAAAA
>JAVYIG010015677.1:0-34754 GCA_035222895.1 Strongylocentrotus droebachiensis | reverse complement strand
ATTGGACCTAGAATCTGAAGAAAGGAAGACCTAGGCTATAATTGCTCTTGTCAATTTTCAAATCATTACTTTATGCTTGAAAGTGACATCTTGTTTAAAAGCTAAACAAAGACTTGATCCGACTGACTTTCATACTATCGTCCTGTATTTGGAACAAACTTCTTGATTTGATCCATGATTGGAAGGAAGAGACATCACCACATGTCTGGACATTTCAAGATGAGACACGCCCGACCCTCGTACGTCCGTTACTATAGCGATGGATTCTTCTCGTAAGTCATGTTCTCCTTTTTCTCTTCGTAGAATATAATTTTGTGTCTATTACAGGGCCTTAAAATGATTTTGAAGACATTTCACATATTGCAATTTTGTTTAATGGAAAAAACTGTTTTGTTGTGTAGTTTGTCCAGTCCTCGAATTCAATTTCTGTGATTCATTGTAGGTACATGTACATGCATCAATTCTTTTGAAGTTCCAAAGGATTTGTGGGAGTAAAAGGAAGAGAGAAGGAGAATACAAGAGGAAAGAGAGAGAGAGCACAAGAGAGAGCAAGCGAGAGAGAGAGAGATGGAGAGAGGTGGAGAGAGATAGAGCTATACAATGTAGAGTAGAGAAAAAGATTAGAAAACAAAGAGAGAGAGAGAGAGAGTGAATACTATTGGGTTCAATGACCTCAAACCTGTAGAGAGAACTTTGAAGAATCACTTCACACATGTCAAAATAAGAATTACTTACCATTCATCAGTATGCATGCCATAGAGTCTCTGTTCACCCATAAACACCATAAATCTCTTTCTTATTTTTTTATGAAAAATGGAACAATATCATCTTGTCTTAGAGCAAGGACGCTTGACCCTAGCCAACTGCTGTATATTTTAACAAGCAGACCATAACACTTGGTGTTTCACTGGAGTCGCATTTCATTACTGGTAGTTTCAACTTACCATCCATTTTTGAATCTTTGAAAACTTCAACCCAAGAGGAATGGAAAATAGCAAAGAGGAGGAAATATAGGATCGGAGAAGGTAGAAAATGTTCCACATTTCATCTCATTTGATTGACAGGATAAGTAATTGGCTGATATTAATGTCATTTGAAAGATTTTGAGAACGTTATTAAACTGATGACTTCCTCATAATCTTACTCATCTTTATGGTGTTGAAAACCTTTCCTGACTACATATTCATATTTCCTTCATAAACTCTAATCTGCACCAGTTATCAGGTACTTGGCTTTTGTGGTGGTGGGGGGGGGGGGGGGGGGGGGGGGGGGGTAGTTTACCAGGACTGATGATAGGTACAAGGCAGGAGGACACTGTGTTTGTAAAAGTACCTTGGTCTGTTGAGCCCCACCCACAAGATTAAGGAATTGTACCCTGTTATTGCATGGACATGAGAGTAAAACCAAGTACATCATGAAGTCAGTCTGTAGATATGATATCTGGAAATACCCAATACCAGCATATTCTAAGAAAAGCCCTGGGAAGAGGTATCCTGGATAGTTGGAAACCACGACTGCAGAATTTATAGAAGTAGGGACCTATACATGTAGGATGGGATGATCGATGTCCACAAGAGGACGAACTGACTGCCTGTGTGGATGCGAAGAGTGCCAGTGGACCTTGCTGGTGCATGCCCTGGTTTGGACCATGATTGCACGACCCACAGTCTATACCCTTGCAATGTGAACAGGCTCCTTGTCTGCCATATTCCTGAAACTAGATTGTACATTTCGGCCATGGTTAGTAAATCCATGGTTTGGCATTGACTAGAGGTACTCCCCCAGTCTGACCAGGTCTGCCCATTCTCTTTGCTCAGTCCATGCTCAGACCATTCTCTTTGCTCAGACCATCGCTCAGACCATCGCTCAGACCAGACAGACATACAGCCTTTTCACACACAGCTAAAATTCTATAAACATGACTAGTATAAACGTGTTTCGAACGTGTTTAAACTAATCACGAGCCTTTCACACACAGAAATTTCGGTGCGATCGTTAATCGTTTCGTGATTAACTACTGCTCGTAAAATGCGCAGTAGTGCCATTGCGCATTGAAGGTCATGTCATATCAATCAAAGCGCACGCTCCATTCAGTTTAAACACGTTTAAACACGAATAACCTTTCACACACAAAATGTCAAGCTCACTAGATACGAACTTCGTATCTGCAGCCTGCTTTTAGGGGCGTATGGATCGCGACTTCGTATCTATCCCAACATCGTATAAACGATGTTCACACTGGGAAATTTTGTCTATAAACATGTTTAAAACTTTACGATGATTCTAATCATCTCTAGATACGATGAATTTTAGCTGTGTGTGAAAAGGCTGATAGATTTATCTTATCTTTATTGATGTTTACATCATCTACATTGCCAGGCTGTGATTAGAGGCCATGGGAATGCTTAGTCTCGCACTGCAGACATTTTCAAATGGTTTTGAAGTCTCTTTGTCAATGATGATAGAATGTGTTTACTCTACTGTGTTGTGTACATGTAAATAGCGTACAGATGGATTGTAATTATTGATACAGGTATATTTACTTTTCAGTTACAATATAAGTTTGAATCAAAAAGGAAATAAGTGAATATTCAATCAATTATGACAAACTCATTAAATTAAAAGCAAGAGAGAAAGAAAAAAATCAGCCAATTCCCAAGTACTCAAGTCTACGTAGTTTGGCTAATGAAGGATATTCCAAGCACATTATTGTGTAACTCCAATTATAAGGTCATAAACTCAATCTTGGCCTGTATGATCGTTTAAGCAGAGCCAGAAAGGTACATATTCATTGTAATATCATGCCATTCTTGCTACTGGCATGGAAATAGAATAGAAGTTTCTAAATATATTGTCATCATTGGTATTTGATATGTAAACTGAAATTGAAATTGAAGTGAGATATTGTAGCAAAACAAAAACTGAAACTCATAATTTTCAAGGTGTTTACTGGCATTTTTGTGTATAAATTTGATTATATTAGGTGTGCTATAAAAAGGAAATTAATCAATTAACTTCTGGGAATAGTATCAAAAATAAAGTAGTTTCAGATTCATTTTTTTTTAAATTTTTGTTTACATCATTGCTCTTGTTGTTAAAAGGATAGAACATATTGGAGAGCTCATGTTTCATTTTTCACAAGATTCTTAGTATCTCCTAGCTGCTTTTCGGATTAGTTTTGATTTGATGAAAATAAGGGCAAAAGGTCTAATTCCTAGACTAGGAATAGAAGAGGAAATAAGGTGAAAGTAGTCACCAATCCGGATGTTACATGTGGTGTATTCACTATGGGGACATACCATACCATGCTGAAGTTTTATCTCACAGAACCAGAGCAGGGAGTGAAAAATAGGAAGCATAGTTGAGCTGTGAAATAACATTTTATCTACCACACAGGCAGATAGGAGTGATGGCTAAATGTGATTTCAACATGAGCGTAAAAACCAGAGCATTTTCATCTCAGACTCAGAGCCAGAGGTGAGCTTGTATCATCTTCATGACCACATCCTTGTAGTGTTATCATTATTTATACTAAGCTCACTTTCACATCGTTTGCTTCTTATTCATGAATTTGGAGGTAATTAGCTAGTAATCGACTGTGATTTTGAAAAAGCTAATTCTTTGGTCAGAAAGTCCTTCTGCCCTTTTTTCTCTCCCATCACCTCACCAGTTTGAGGTTGTCAGAGTTTGAAGCCAGAGCTGAGCTCAGAGAGTGGGCCAGCTGTGTAGTGATAGTTGGGTTAGCTAGTGAGGAGGAGGTGGTGTTGTTGTCAGCACAGTACATGTGTGTGAGCCCTTGTCTGCTACCGCCGCCAACCCATGTGTGTACTAAAGTCAATAAAAACACTGGAGCGTGCCTTTTGGGTACTACAGGGAAAGGCACACATGTTTCTATGTATGCATGTGCTGCCTCGCTGCTCTCTCTCTCTCCCACAATCAGTTGTGGGGTCTGCAAGCTGAAGCGAAAGTAAGGTCGCTCATCTGTGCTACTCTGCTGTAGCTAGCGTTCACGTGAGGAATATATTAGGCTGATATTAAGGTGAATTCATGATTGGATTGTATTGGATGTGTGGTTTGTTTTCATCTCATTGTTATCTGCTCCTGATATCGCTAGGCCTAGCTAGGAGGCCGGCCGGCCGGCTGTGAGCTTGATCAGGGATTGGGATGTGTGTCGGAGCATGAGTTTTCACGACTGGCCTCGTTGAAGGAGAGCACGCAGACTGTCTTGCATGCACCACATTTGTTACTCCGGACTTGCCACCCGTGATCGTCGATCGCAGCGCGGTGGTGGTGGCCGGCCGTCAAAGTGCGGAGGTCAGACGGCAGAGTGTCCATCTGCGAAGGAAGTCAGACTCTCAGACCTGTTTTGAAGGGGAAACGTGATGATCATTAGTTTTGTCTGAAACGCAACTCGTCGTGCGCGGGTGCAGGTGATTGCAGTGCTGATTTTCAATTGGAACATTCCCCCCACACTCAAAATGTGACTGTCCATCATTCCGGCTCTTTATCTATCCGTCACGAATTGAGGTGTTAGATTACCAGAGAGAGAGAGAAAGTGCCAGTAACTTTGATCATCTCATTTTACATGGATCAACCTTCCATCAACATCCTGTTCCCTATTCGATGCCGATGAATCGGTGTTTACGGAGACGCCCTTTTACTTTTCAAAACTGGTGTTTCACAATCACGCTAAGCTTGGCATCTCTCTTTATGAGGCGCTCTTCATCGAAATGAACATTATCATCTTCGTCACTGGAGAAGGACAACATTCTCCTCGTAACCTTGTATTGATATGCTGAACTTTTTGGAAAACAGTTAGATTGAAACTTTTTCGTCTGGTATTTTGATTGGAATAGAACTGGAATCACTCCACATTTGATATCATTCTCAGTGGTGTAGTAGTGGAAGAGGAAATGATTATCTTTGCATGGCTACCGATGCTCATATCTCTCTGCATTACAAAATAACCCAATTTGTCTGACATCGTTCTTCCAGTGTCGGCGGCGTCAGCGTGTGCAAGACACCATTTCTGGAATACACATTGTAATACATCTATCCCATTATCGTCTCTCTAGCTCCCATCTTTATATCGAGACATTCGTGCATTGCTGCGGTAAAGATACCCCAATCCTTGCTACCAGGGACCAACTCCCCATTGGCTATAATAAGTCAATCGTTGTATTGGATTAGGACTGGGCTAAGCTGGATTATCCTCTGGATTATCCCTTTTTATTAGGTCTGCTGGAGAAATCTGAAGGTAGGTGATAAATGGTGTACATAATACAGATAAAGTACATGGAAGGAAGTTATGAGGATTATATGTAGCTATAGCCAGGGTGAGAGATATTCGTTTGTATTGATACACTTTGATATAGGGAAAGGGCGCCAGTTCCCGTTTATGGAGGCCTACATATTTAGCAAGAAATTTTGTATTATAGTTATACACATGCATTCTTTGAATTCTAGTCGAAGGTTATGCTTAGATTCATGTGTATCTATCTATTTTGACAGACAAAGAAAGAAATACATTTTCTGTGTTTTTTTTTTCTTCTAGGCTTTCTTGGTTTCACAAATGACTTGTACGGGCCATTTCGCTTTTAATGTTGAGAAATGACGTCTGCTAGAGTCATTTCAAGGAATATTATGTTTTATTTTGAAATCATGAATAATCGTCCAGATTCCATTTTGCTAGATTTGGTTGCCTTGCTGGTGGCATGTACACAATGTCTGTTGAGAACCAGAAAGACATTAACTCCTATATACTGTCACATAGACTTAACAACCTTACAGCTCTCAACAGCCGCATAAGGAGCAGCACCATATTCCCTTGAAAATAATCTTCAAAAATGGCATAAATTTATGATTTATGACTCATGAATATCTATAATACTCCAATGCAGTTTGTTCATTGTATTTTTCACAATGGTTGATCGATTGTAGCCTCAGATTATGATACTTTTCCTTAGAGAGACAAATTGTTCAAAACGGTGCGCAGGTATTTTTTGCTCTAGTGTTAAGCTTTGCGAGCATAAAGCAAGCTTTTTATGATGTCAAAGTGCTCTATTGTAGAATCAAGGTCGCCAGGTATTGTTATATCCAAAGGTGCTCGTGCATGCTGTGATCGAGAATATATGACCTGAATCTAATTTCACCAGTGCATTGCACTTCAGTTACAAATTCATCTCCTCAATGTCGCCCTTAATAATTTTGATGCTTGAATTGTCTACGAATGTTTGGGAAAATGGAAGGTATGAAGATGAATTCGACAAGAGGGAACTTAAAAGTTGCTAATTTGTCACATCTTTTACATGGAATATTTTCCCATCCAACGCATGGGTTGTTTGTCCAGGATGTGGAATACAAGAGCGTAAAGAAATATCAACTCCAAACTTGAAATGCGAATAGAAACAGAAACATAAATGTGTCATGTTTCTCATATGTGGAAATGACTTTCCCAGCTGTACTTTACGTGTTAAAGAGCTCACTATAAGTTGTGAAAATTTCTAGATATGATATTAAAGTTTGTACAAAAATAAATCTATTATACTCGAACCATCCTATAGATTCCATCTGAAAATTATCTGGTCACTCCCCTTTCTTTCAATTTCCCCCTTCCCTCCCCCTCTGGATAAACACAAACCTAAATCGTCCGGTAGCAAACTCGTCCATTTTTTCTATTACCAAAAAGGCAACACGTATTTGTTCTGCTACAGTATCGGGTAACAATGGACTTGAATAAATGGCAACGGACAAAAGAAAAAAAGTGGCTTACGTCGTCGTCTGTTTGTGCACGCAAATATCAATTCATAAGGCTGTGTTTACATTCATATAAGGCTGTGTTTACATTTGCGTGTTTGGGTTCACCGGCCAATGCGTCAGGACATCCTTCTGTTTTGTAGCACGGCCATGTTGATACAGCGTTCTTTTTGATCTGGCCCTCAGAGGAAACCCTTGTGTCGCAAACTTTAGAGGGGTCCAGAAATGAATAAGGGCGTTTATGATCCAGTTTCAGATGGATCCTTTCAATACACTCTAGATAGGTTTCATTAGGCCTGTTTTCATCAGCTTGAGTTTGCCAAATAACCCACTTTTTTAACTATCCCGATCGCATAATAAACGTCTTCTTATATTTGGTTAAGAAAATATCCAGAGAAATCTTGGTCTTGTTTCCAAAATATCCTGTTAATTGGGAAAAATTGGGCTAATTTGCGCCCATTCGAGCTAGTTTGTGATGAGCATATCGGTCTGGTGTAGACGCAATTTCAAGCCTCGGGATAATATCCTGAGTCTGAAAATAGTGAGTTATTTGGCAAACTTGAGCTGATGAAAACGAGTTTCAGGAGACAAAGCACACTTTTCTTAAACCAGGTTATATATTATACAAACAATTCTGTTTTTATTGTTACCCCCTTCATGCTCTTTAAACTCTACCATGTGTTTGGTTTCAACAACATGTTGAGTTGGCAACTGAAAGCCGATACAGTTGCTCTTAATTTGCTCGCTTGGAGTGTATTTCAATGCTCAATTAATTATCTCCTGGATAACGTTTTAATGGGGTGCTACAGGTGTATAATTTGAGAGATTTCCTATCAGACATCCACCGATTCAGATTGGATTTGCTTCACGGAGGCTTCTGCATATCACTGCAGGAAAGCGTCCAGGCATGATGTCATACCATGAAAGCAAGAAGGATGTTCAACTGTATCATTCTACGTACCCTTAACAACCTTTGAGCTCTCGGGGCTCGGGCAGATAGTGTCACGCTTAGTGAAACGTTGGCCTAACGCCAGACTCCTGCCAGACGCACGTATCATGAAGAGTTCATTTGTCTTATCAGCAATGTAAATTTGATGGGCTGATATTCTAGTTGATTTTGAAAGAAGGATTGACCTGTTTGCAGTCCGTGTTCAACGTGCACATGCAGAGGTTGATGTGTATTGTACATGGGAACATGGCCACACTGTCTCTTGCTTATTAATAGTTATATTTGGAATAATGATGTTATTCATATAGAGACTCTTACAGGGCCCAAATATTAGCTTTGATTTGTTGGGACACGTTGTTGACATTACCTACTTCAATAGGAATGGTTTACAACGTACATACCTTATCACTGATGTCGAAAGTGTGTATACTTCCTCCAAACCCATATATGCAAAATGATAGCACATTTAATAATGCGTTAGGTATGAAATAAATATTATCACCATGAGTTCAAGGAATCTAAGAGAGTAAACAAAACAAATGCATTTTATTGTTTATTTTATGGGAAAGATCAAAGGTAGTCCAAATGTAATGGAGAAAATGTGCTTCATGCTTTTAATGATCTCATATTCTAAAAGTGATATTATTTGGAGGCAGAATTAAGGCATTAATTTTGTGTAAAAGGTACATATGAATTAATGCTCTTCTGGCACCCGATAGGAGATATTAGGTTTATATCTGGTCAGTACAAGAAATGTCACCCTTGGAACTCCAGAATTTGTTTTTCACCCCGAGGTCAACAAACAATTTCACCTTAAAATTAGGCCTTTGTTGGTTAAATTGATGAGTGGTAAATTTCTTTTGTCATTCCTATTTCCTGATACATCAAAGTATTTTTAACTTCCCATAAAACGGTCAATAATCCTCTGTTTGAGTACCCTGCACTGTACCTTAAAACAACAACTAATTACAATAGAAAGAGGATATTGCCAAATAAAGGCAGGCATATGCAAGATTTGGAAATGTTGGTTCACGGTAATAACATTATGTAGCCTACATGAAGCCAGTATGACCCGATGTTGGAATGAATTTGAAATAGTTTTATTTTCTTCACTTGTACAACGTCGTGCTTTTCTTCTTCTTCTTCCCCTTGTTTTTGTGTGTGTGCCTGTGTTAAAGTCACATGCAAAGCTGATCAAACAAATGGATTGGCTTTGTTGACAGTCGAAGAACAAGCTAGCCTAAGGAGAGGCGGAGTGCGTATATGTATCCGTAGAAGTTAGAATAAGAGCTTAGAGTGTTAAAAGAGTCGGGCCAAATACGATAGCAAGACATTATAATGATTTAGAAACCGTAACAAGTACAATTTTACCCACATCCCGATAAAACAAGTGTTGAATCAAAACATGCATTTTGATGGAATTGTACTTACGATGGTTTCGTGATACGATGCCTTGGTTTCTTTGCTACCAAACCTGTAACTAATTGGAAATACTTCTTTTAAGAGGAGGAGCCTACAAAAATTAGAATATTCTGCTATTGCTATCTGATTTTTGGCTTTTATTAAATGTGAGTGTAGAGGGAAGACTTGTGGCATTGTGGTCACACTCATGATCAGGGTAATATGTGTTTACTGTATACTGCAGGTTTCAAACTTAGAGAGAGATCGGTTTTAAATGTAAAGGGTTAAATGGAAACTCAAAGCAAGATAGTAAAACAGAAAGAAGGAAAGACAAGGAAATTTAAACAGGAATAGAGAAATAGAGAGAGGGGGAAAGGGAGCAAGAGAGAGAGAGAGAGAGAGAGAAAGAGAAAGAGAAAGAGAGAGAGGGGGGGGGGGGGGGGAGGGAAAGGGAGATATAGAGTGAAAGAGAAGGGGGGGGGGTGGTAGCAACAGAAGCAAGATGATGAGCACATTGTTTATCCATATTTCAACATAGCGTGAATGTTCTTAATCATTTGGTATTGATTAAGTGCCTAGTATTGATGTTATAGAAGCAATATAGTGAAGACGTTGTGATTTGTAAGTCTTGACTAGCTAGCTAGATGAGGCCCGGCCCTGGTCTCAAAATGAACCCTTCATCAAATCATCTTATTAGCCTGGACAGGCAATAACAAACCTTAGCCCAATTTCACAGCTCTCAGTGAAATTAGAACTTGATGATCAGCTCTCATTCTGAGCGCAGAGAAAGAGATGCAGCATCTACTGAGAGTGAGAGAGAGGGGTGTTAAGCCCTTTTTAGACTGCCAAACACAGGACGTCCACAGGAGGACATCCCAGACCCAGTCTGGTGCGAACACGGAGTGTAATCTTTATGAAAACACGAGGTAAGGTCACGGCGCCCTTTCAGTTTGCAACTCAAACAAGGGGTGCACTCGGTGTGCATTTCCGTCTGGGGTGATCTCGAGGTACGTTTCCGTGACAACGCCGCCAAACGGGCGCGCGCTTTTCGAATTTTGTACAAGAACAGTTTCTCATACCGAAATATTTATTTTACTTATTTCACATTCTTCGGTTTAGGCCTGAGTCGAAACGGGTCCCCGCCCGGGCCCCGACCGTCCAGCTGAAACCCGGTTTTTGGTTTTCGGGTTTCGGGTTTTTCAAAATTAAATTTCACACTGATATTTTGAAATATAGAACTAAAAATATGCAATTCACAAACTTATATTTCAATATAATCAAATAAATATGCTTTAGAAATAAATGGATATTGTTTCAGTTGACGGTAGGTGTTTTTATCGCTCTAAAATTGAGGCTGCAAGAAAGGAATCACGCTTCGTGGTACCGATCGAGTGCGTTCAGAAACGGAAGTGGAAATAGATCGATGACCCACTGAAGACAGAGCAAGAAAGTGCCACACAGAAGACTAAAATGTTGATCAGACTATTGCAATTAAATCGTAATACTAAAGGCATTAATTTAATTGTCAAAATATATCCACAATATAATGGTTTACCGTTGATAGTTTGATGAAGGAAAATAAATTAAAGCTCTTGAAATAACATCAAAGTGCCTTTCGTTCGTTCTAAAAATGCGTGTATAACGGCAATCAGAAGTTATGAGTCAAGCTTGATATGCATGTTTACATCCTTGCACCGTCATTCGACCTGATCGGAACAATAAGCATTGAACCAATTAAAAAACATCACGTAAGACTTTGAGGGACAAAATTAACGTAAAATAGTTATTTGCTTTGACAAATAATACTATAGATATTCATAATATCTTACAGAAATAATGATATTTCATGAGCTACGTACTCGATATCGAGTTCAGCTAGCCATCATTTTGAAATGAGACGTAGTTGTCATGCATGCAGCGCAGCTCGCATCGCAGAGAGGGAAAAAAATCACGTAATAGGCACGTGAATATCACGTGATCTCAGGCCCGCGCTTTTTTGCTCTCTCTGCTGCATACTGCCCTCTACAGTCTACTGCATGACAACTACGTCTCATTTCAAAATGATGGCTAGCTGAACTCGATATCGAGTACGTAGCTCATGAAATATCATTATTTCTGTAAGATATTATGAATATCTATAGTATTATTTGTCAAAGCAAATAACTATTTTACGGTAATTTTGTTGAATTGGAGTCCCTCAAAGTCTTACGTGATGTTTTTTTAATTGGTTCAATGCTTATTGTTCCGATCAGGTCGGATGACGGTGCAGGGATGTAAACATGCATATCAAGCTTGACTCGTAACTTCTGCTTGCCGTTATACACGCATTTTTAGAACGGACGAAAGGCACTTCGATGTTATTTCAAGAGCTTTAATTTATTTTCCTTCATCAAACTATCAAGGGTAAACCATTACATTGTGGATATATTTTGACAATTAAATTAATGCCTTTAGTATTACGATTTAATTGCAATAGTCTGATCAACATTTTAGTCTTCTGTGTGGCACTTTCTTGCTCTGTCTTCAGTGGGTCATCGATCTATTTCCACTTCCGTTTCTGAACGCACTCGATCGGTACCACAAAGCGTGATTCCTTTCTTGCAGCCTCAATTTTAGAGCGATAAAAACACCTACCGTCAACTTAAACGATATCCATTTATTTTTTAAAGCATCTTAATTTAATTCAATTGATTATTTTATTGTTTTGAAAGCAGTAACTGTCCTTTCCGTCGCATTATTAGAACAGCAACTTAGTCTACCTCCCGCCGCTGCATGCACACGATTTTTAGTGTCAGTGCAGTGGTGAAAATTTCGGGTACCCGGTCCCCGCCCGAAATTTTCAAGTCAAACCCGGGTTCGACAAAACCCGTGATGACTCAGGCCTAATTAAAACCTAACCTAAAAAATAATTAGGTACATATTTGGTATTCATAGACTTAAATTTATGTTTAGAACATTTAAAACTATCATAACATGCAGTGATACGATGCAATGACATCGACAGCGCGCGCAAACCTGAATGCTGATACACAGAGCTGATACTTCCGGTTCCGGAACACACGCCGTGTGCGTGCCGAGGCGATTCAGATCGCCAAAAACACGAGGTGTCGTCCGGATGTCGTGCTAGACACACCCTAGAAACTCTAGGATGTATTTTACCTCGTGTTCACCCTTTGTTCGTGCTGTGTACACCCGGGTGTCTTTTTCCGCGTACTTTCAGATCGCCGGTAACAGTGGATGAACAGTGGATGACGTCCGGACGTCATCCACTGTTTGAGGTTCAATCTGAAAGGGGCTTTAGTCTGTTTTAGAAGTATGTGAGGTAATGCCTTGTTGCTTTCAGCTGATGCTGTATCAGGTGCAAAGGGGTTTGCCTCATTTATTGGGAGACAGAAGGGCTTTAAGTCTGTGTTTAGAATGTGTTAACACCCTTCTGCCTCTCAGCGGATGGGATATTGAATGAAAAAGGGCTTACAGCGCCTGCAGAGAGCGAGCCAGAAGGGCATTCAATATGTGTTTAGAATGTGTTTATGCCCTTCTCGCATTTAATGATATCAGTAATACTTACACAGAGGCTTTTGTCATTTTTATTAAGAGACAGAAGGGCATTAAATCTGTGTTTCAAATGTGTTCATGCCCTTGTGGCTCTTGGCAATATAGACTTTCTTGAAGGCTGTAATTGTTTTCCCTTATTTGCAAGTCTTCATTGATAGTTGAACGTGGGCGGGATAGGGGCTCGGCTCTATTAGGCATCGGGAACTATAAATATTCAATTTAAACTGCAAGGTTTATAATCTTAGATTGAAGGCTTGAGACGCAATTATCTACCGTGTTCACTGTTCAGAGATTGAGAGTAGAAAAGAGTTTGGGATGGAAAGGAGAGAGAGAGAGAAAGAGAGGGGGAGAGACGGAGAGAGAAAGAATGAGTGGGAGAGAATGAGTGAGAGAGGGGGGATATTCAATAAGTGGTTTATAATTATTGTTACAGGTATTTTACAGTATGTAGATTATAATTATTATGTAACATATATGTATTGTATTGTATGTTTTATGGCGACCCCACCACAAGCCATGTGCTTTTATAAAATTTGTTCTCCTTCCTACAAAATGTGTTTTCCTTGAAAGCCAGTTTACATTTTTTGTTAATTCGTTCGGTGGGAGGTTCCTAATAATAGACCTCTTCAATATACCACTGTAATCATGGAACTTCAGGTTTTTAGGTCTGCAAAGAGGACAAACTATCTTTAAGGCATATCAACATTTTTGTTGTAAGAAGAGAGGATACTTGAAGGGCATCGAGATCATTTTCATGCATTCATATCATAGGTACTCTATTATGAATGGAAAAACAGACCTGAGGCTCTCCTGAAACTCATTTGTTTCGAAGCTCATGATCCTGAATGAGATATTTTACCAACAAGTCAAAATTCATAATGTAGTAGCTGCATTTATACACTGCAAGCAAAAATCTGCAATTTCCTCACATTCTGCCTTTCTGGTGTTTGGGCTGCGTAAATGGGCCTACTTACGTGTAGTAAGTTAATGCTTTAAAGCACGGGATAATATATGTATTTTTTGTCCATTCCTTTTTTATTTTGATTGAGCCCAAGTATTGTCAGGTAATGAAAACTTTCAACAGCAGCAACATTGAAAATGTAATATTTTGTTGAAGATATACATTGTCACTAAAAATCTAACACTAAAAATCTAACAATTTTGTTTCTTTCTCTCTCCTCTCTCTCTCTCTCTTTCTCTCTTATCCACCCTGCTGGACTACTCATTGGAATACTCATCTCCTGTTCTCATCTTTTAGGTAAGTCATTTTCAAAGTTTTTGACAAGATTTTGTATAGAAATGTTCTTATGTATAAATGTTCTTTACTTTCATGTTATGCCAAAGATAATTGTAAACTTTGCAGTCTCTAACATTCAACTTTTCATTTTAAGAATTTCACACAAGCATTGGATGAAAATGAAAACCAAGGGTTCGTAATATGGCTTTAAGTTATTACGTGTGCTGTGTCTCAAATAGATAGTTTGTACATTTGGCGAATATGAAATCCGAGTTTTGTTTACACAAATACACAAAAGAAAGCTATTGTATTGTAAGTAGCCAAGCAGCCTACAATGATTGTATTCATGACTTTTGCTGTAATATTTACATGAGACATAATTAAATGTAAATAAAGAATTGGTTGAAGGACATACATCATGTACAATGCATACATAATGGCAAAACTGATTTCCAGGTTTGTCAACAGGATCCATTATTCTACTGTCATTTTCCATTGTGAAATGAAAATGATATTTGTGATGAAATTGAATGTTTGAAGAGTGAGAGAGACGAGAGAGAGGTAGGGAGGGAGAGAGAGAGACAGAGAGGGAGAGAGACAGAGAGAGAGAGGGTGAGGATGAGAGAGATGGAGAGAGACAGATGGAGAGTGAGAGAGAGAGAGAGAGAGAGGGAGAGGGAGAGAAAGAGAGAGAGAGTGTAATTAATAGAGAAAAGGAGATGGGTTAAAGATGATGCCCTTGACACAGCAAAATAACAAGTTAAAGACGGGCGGCATGATGGAAATGTATGATTTGATTTTCTCTGGAGTTGCCTTCGTCAAAATCCAGTGGCGTTTGGGAAGCTGTATACATTGCCCAGTTCCTTCCAACCAGAATGCAAATATTATGTGAGGCTGTGTTGGGCCAATTTATTCGCCACTGATGGTTTATTTGTATTACAAATGAAAAACAAATGACTTGGAGAGGTAAATTTGGTTTGGGGTTCCTGAAGTAGTTTGGCTTTAGAGGCTTCTACTCCCCTGCCCTTGAAAATTGATTTTAGAATATCACGCAAGGCCCTGGTGTGTGATGTATGGACTGTCATGTGTGTATGTTATTCTTTAAGATCAGAAAATTATATTTGTGGGATTCAAAAATAAAGTAATATCTTCTTGGACCACAATGATGTTTGTAGGTGACTCACCATTGTGTCTCTCCAGAGCCACACAAGCATTACAACTCTGTCAAAGTATATTTGGAGTCAGATTCATACTAATTTTATTGACTAAGTATTTCAATAGATATGTAGGGCCTACAATTTAAACACATTAAATACAAATATGTATGTACAAATACATAGCAATTTACACTATATGAGAGGAAAAAAAGATTTACCATTGATTGAATGGAGACAAAAATATATAGAAAAGGAAGTTAAAGGGTTGATAGCAGAAGAACCTCTAGGGTTCTATCAAGGCACGCACCAACCCTGTAGTTCTATAAAGAGTTGACGTCTTTCTGGTGCCGAGGTGACCAAACAGGATTTCCTTTGTAATTGGTGAAGGTAAATTTTGAACACAGTAGGCTTATATCTTTCATGACAATTCAACCTTTGAATAGGTCTATAGTATACATCTTACAAATCAAATGGTCAGCGGGAGCTATTATTCTTTGACCGTCCACAACTTGAGAAAGGTCAATATTTAGAGGTTAAGATCACATGTTTTGTTCTGTTTTGTTTTTTTCCTTCTATTTCCCCCGGTAGTTAGCTCCTAAGAAAGAAGCTTGCTATGCTTAATATGATTTGGTAGTGCATTGGGTCGTAATGATGTCGTTAGGATGGAGCGCCCCCGAGGGCTGAAAGGAAGCATAGAGAATCGGCTCGGGGGAAACGGGCTTTCCAATCTTTCTTTCCTGTTCTCATTTGTGTATGACATATTGGATATGTGCATTAATTATGAGCAATTTTTCAAGGAATTTGATTGCGCCCGTGTCTGTGCATAAGGCTGGGTTAGATTCTTGGAAGAAGTATTCTCTTTGTGCCTGTTCAATATGAAATGGGGAGAGAAACAAGAGAAGAGCGGGAGAGATGAAGGATGAGGGTGAGCTGGGAGAGATGTGTGTAGTGGTGGTTATTTGACCTGACTGCTAAGAAATGAGAAAGGGAGATAGAGAAATGCAAAGAGAGAGAGAGAGAGAGAAGGGGAAGGGAGGGAAGGAGGGATGAGGGTGGGGAGGGGGGGGGGGAAGAGACAACTTCCCACATGACAAATTTGTTAACGTTCTTTATTTTTCAAAGGATGTGCACATCTAAATTTCGAATTCTCCCTCTTAATACTACATAGTACATACCGTAAATTACAGTTACAGTAAAAATCATACGTTCGGATTATGAAACTTTGTGAATTGTAAACGATGGCTATTTCCACAGCAAAAGACTGGCAAATTCAAAACTTCAGTGTTGTGCCAGTCCCCCCTCCCCCGAGTCTGAACCACTCTAGAAATTTGTGAACATTAAATGGCCGTGCACGTGTCTGGTTTTACAGTATTAAGGCTTATGGGTCAGGTATGAAAGAGCTTGAAAAATAGGGCCCAGGAAAAAGATCAGGTGGAAAATGTTTTGGAGCAAAAATGTACCCGATTGCCATCTATTCTACAAAATATATACTTCTACACAAATATCCTAGGGAAAAGAGCTTAAAGTACAGCTCATGAAATATTAAAATTCTAGGTCACAGTGTTTGGTTTCAGGCTTTCAGCCTACTAAACTTTTCCTTTTTCCCTTTTGTAAAGTACATGCTTGGCAGGGGCGAATCTAGCTTTTTGCTAAGGGGGGGGTTTGACCAAAATAATGACGATGCAGAGTTTCGTCCACGAGCCGTGAAGCGGCGAGCCGATTTTTTTTGGGGTGTTTATTTGAACCCCGTAAGTGATGTTTTCCTGGCATCTATTAACACAATGGAGACCATAAAAAGCAGTGCATGATAACGTCTTTTTAAATCAAGTAACAGTTTAATACACAGTTATATCCAGAGTTATCATGTGTTTGGTTAAGTTACCAGATGATTTGAATCACTGGAAAGGGTTTCTCTCCAGCGTGCGTTCTTTTTTGTTTTTTTGTTTTGTTTTTTTTGGGCCGCCCAAGGGGGGGGGGGGTTTAAACCCCCTAAACCCCCTAAACCCCCCCCCCCCCCCCCCCCCCCCCCGTAGATCCGCACCTGCTTGGCAGCTTTTGAATGTCGTTCAGAAAGCATTACAAAGGTTTGTATGATTACAGAACTTGGTTTCATAATCAAACTGAATGAAAATGGATGCTCAGTAGTTTGGAATTTAAAAAAAAATATGATTACGGGTAACTGAGACCAAGCAGGTGTTTACTCAAATGTAGATCAGTTCCCATTTGAGTCTATATGTTTTGGTTTCTTTGTGGTAATAAAAACAAACATGTTTTTGGAGTTAATAGTTATATGAAACTACATAACCATATGCTCCAGTGCTACCGGCTGAGTGACACTGGTTTTTGTGAATCGAGAGCTCATCTATAGAGCCCATTGGGATGTTATTTTCTGAGCCAGCTGCTTTTCACCATGACAAGAGTTGACAAGCAAAAGAAGCCCATGATTTCTCTCCATCCCTCCCACATCAGTAGAGCTGAACACGGAGAACAAATATTACACATCTCTATGGTAGCTCTGAAGAGTCCTTAACCCATCAGTCATCATTGCTTTCTCACTGTCATTTCACAAACCTACCTTTTCCTCGGCAGGAGGGATGAAGAAAGAGTTTAAAGATCTATTTTCTTCTATTTTTGTGTGCATCATAATTATCGAGGGGGTAAAATTTGAAGGAAGAAAAAATCCATCTTCGTTCCATTGTAATGTGAATTAATTTCACTCTTGTACAGGCCATTCATATTCAAAGAATATGGTCTTTTGAGCCAAAAGGGCATTAAGTCTGTGTTAGATAATATTTATGTAAGATATCACCCTTTTGGCACTCAGTAGACAATGTTTTATTTTAGTAGGCCTATTCTTTGTATGGTCATTCCTTGTATAAGACCCCGTTCTCACTCACTTCGTTGGAGCGCTCTGGAGCGCTCTAACTAAGACCCGTTCCTCAGGAGCGGTTCTTAGGTGAGTGAGAACGGTCAAAGTGGTCCAGGAAGTGGACTTCTGGAACGCTCCAGAAGACCACCTTCCGAGGTGGTCTTGAGGAGCGGGTCTTATTAAGAGCGGTTTGGAGCGCTCTAACGTGCAATGTGAACGGAAAGCGTACTTTGAACGCAAGTGAGCTAGTGACCTTCAGTGCGAAACATGTAGTACGGTACATACGGTTTGTATTCCGCGCGCGAAAAAATTGACCTGCTGACCTGAGCTGCCATAGCAACAAGACCACTTTGACTCGTGGAGCGGTTTGAGCCATAAAAAACTGCTCGGAGTGTGAACGCTCGCAAACCGTTCCTCAAGACCCGTTCCTCTGGAGCGGTCTAACTAAGACCACTTTCAAAGTGAGTGAGAACGGGGTCTAAGATACAACTGGGCTCAACACAAACTTTTTTTGAAGGGGGTCCGGATTTTAATTGTCTGAGTATATATGTATGCGCCTTATAAATGTAAAAAATCTTGAAATTTGAGGGGTCTGGATTTTGAGCGCCCATACGTGTTGCGGGTACTTGCTCGTGTCTAGCTCTGTACCAGCAAAATGGTCACTAGTAAAGACCTTAGTTCTGCATTAGCCAATATCAGTAGAACAGAGGACTAAGTAGACAAATTCTGGAAGCCATTCTTTTTGTTGTTGAATAGTACACCTACAGCAGTGTAGGGCTATATGAGGGAGCACAAATCCAAATTGAACTTTGAGTTTCACACCCCTGCAAGCTCTCCTGTGTTGGGTGATAGGATTGATTGAGTGTTATTGATAGATACATCTATCAGTGACAGGAAGGGGGCAGTGAGGTGGCTGGACTTCATCCATCGGTGGGGTCAGGTGACCTTAGCACAGGTCAGACTATCTGTGCATACTTTCACTGGGATATGGATGTTGCAAAGCATCTATTGCAAAGCTGTAAAATAACATTACCAGTCGGCTACTTTCATTGCAATCAAAAGAAGTCAATGAAGTACAATAAAAGAAAAGAAATCATCAGTTAATTCCTGTGGAAGAATGATTATGCGTAGTAGCAACCTTGTCACCCACACTCTTCCTCTGACACCCCCCAATCCCATCGCGCATAATCTCACATTGATTAATATGCCTAACATAATTTTCTGGTCGACCTAGACCCATACTTATCATACCCTTTAAATCAAATGAATGTTAAATACGCCAGACCGTTCAGTCAGACTGAGGAGGAGGGAGGGGACCAGAAGTGTGAAAAAGCCCAGATTGAGCACATTCTTGATTTAGGTGTGAATTCACTAGGGTACAAGACATCATTCTAAAATGATGGAGAAGAAAGTGAGAAAATAAAGGTCGAGCTATGCCTGACCCACATTTGTCATCACTTTACATACTGGAGTAAGATGGGTTGAAGTGTTTGTCGGAGTGTGTTTGACAGTTGAAATGGGTGATTGAACATTTTTATTATGTGATTATCTATTCATGATAATTTTCCATATTTTTTGGTTTGACTCAATAAAAATTGGCTCAGAGCTCTAAAAATGAAATCAAAGGATGTGCAAAATAAGATGAAATAAGTTCTGGACATACTGTACATGTGTATGTAATTTGTCAATGTTGTTGCTATTACTCGGCATATATTTTTTTAAAGGAAGTATTAAGCTTTGTATTAAATGTTTATTGATTACAATGATGAAAACTTAAAATTCATTACTTTCCATACAAATTGGCATTTAAAAAAATGGTCAGCATTTTCTGTCAATGTATCATCTGTTGAGAGCCAGAAGGGCGTTCCCTCTGTGTTAAGGTATATGAATCCACGCCCTTGTAGCTCCGAGGAGGCAATATACTCTTTCCAGGAAGAAGAATAGAAGTGTTGGCACTTTGCAGTTTTAAGTAGAAAAGCTGATCAATGAAGCACTTACAATTCCTTTATTGAATGTTTGAAATAATGAGGGGATTTAATTTTCTTATTATTCCCCAGACGAGATAAATGTTCTCCTATTCTTTTGTGGGTTGACCTTATCAATAGTACCTTGCCCTCACCCTTCTTCTGTCTGTGATAGTGGTAGGTTTTGATTATTGATATCCTGATCATAATGGCGCCTTTATTTTTGTTATTAAAAAGGCATACCAGTTTGTTTTTGTCGTCCTCCGGAATGCTTTGATAGTGCCGACATCCTAGAGAAGGTGATGATTCTGTTGAGGTTTTAACTCTTAAGGATTTTCACCACCTCATCTTGTCTTTCGTTTGATGGTACACATGCAATGGAGCTCATTTTAATCTGCCCCCTCCCCCTCATAACATAGCCCCTGTTCAGGACAATCAATCTTGTCCATAACAAGTATGAACATTGAGCCAGGTTTTTCTTCTTTATATTTTAATAAAACCAGTTTTCTATGAACCAGTTTTGAAGAATTTATTTTTTACAAATTCTATGATGTTTTTGTTGGTGATTATGTAAGGTGTATATATGCTTCACATTTATGTATCTTATTACACAGAGGCCATTGAATATGTGCAAGTCCTTTGTTGCGTGCAGTTGCTATTCATCTACACGTTAAACAAAATGTGGCAGCTTTTTTTGCAATATCTGAAAATAATAATAATAATAATAATCTTTTTAAAGTCCACTCCAAATTTTATTAAGTTAAACCGAAAATGGAAATTCTTTTTGCCCAATTGATTGTGAGCCCAGCAGCCACTGAGCAGCGCCAAATCAACGTTGCTCTATCCCTTATTGTTGAACGCCAAACAAGGTAGCAGCAACTCCCGTCTCCCGTCTTTCGTTATGACGCGGCTGGGGTTCGAACCCACGACCTCCCGGTTGTGAGGCGGACGCTCTACTGACTGAGCCAACACTCCTTTAGCCTCTAGATTGAAAGATTCCAATCTTGTCATCATCCGTTCTGACTTGTGAAAGTGGTTTACATGCATGGTGGTCGTGAAGATCATCATGATTAAGGAATTATTAAAGCCTGTAATTACAATCACTCAGTTTGATTTAGCTCCAAAGATATTCCAGTGAGGTGACACGACATTTGCTCCTGCGACAATTGCTCCGGGCTTTATTTCGTCTAAGATGTAGGGTTAGGGTTAGGGTTTCAATAGGGTTTTATGTTAGGTTTAGGGTTAGGTTTAGGGTAGGGTATAGTGTTGAATCCAGGGTTGAAGTTAGCCATTCGATTAGTGTATGAAATTTACAGCGGAGCAATTGTCGCCGGAGCAAATGTCATGGAACCTCCAGTGACTATTAGAATTCCTCTGTGTAGTACAACAATTTGCTACTGTGCTATTTATGGAATTCATGCATTATCCTGATAAGAGAGGCAAAATGGATAAATGACAACCTCAGGCCTTGTATTAACATAAATTTATAGCTCAGGTAAAACTCAGAATATTGTTTCACACTTTTTTGTCTCTAAATATCAGATTTGTGGCAAAATGTTGTAGTCCCTCTGGATCGGGCAGTAACCGAGAGGAATTATAGCGATCAATAACCGATGGGCTTTCCGCCTTTGACGAGCTTTCTCAAGACTCGCTATTAATGGTTGTCATGGAAACAACCTTTTCAGAGTTGCATTAATTAAAATCACCCATGGATCGGAGTTTGAAATATGCTTCAGGTCTCATGGTGTGATGGTGTGTATAAAGAGGAAAAGAAAAAGAAAATGAGGAAACCGTCAGGAAATGGTGATGATCGTCGTTGAGAACTAAATGATGGATAATTCCATGGTGAAATGGTGCGGTGCTGCATGGAGCTGCTGGATAGACTTTGTAAATAATGAATGAACAAATCGTTCCATCAAACTGAAAGAGACCATACTGACAAGTCTATTTGCCACAGCAATTTCTTTTCATTCAACCTTATAATAGAAAGGAAATGAGGGTAAATTTCAAGTAAATGAATACCCAGTAAACCTACCAAACTTTTATATTGAAAATCGGGTAATGAATTAATGAATATATGATTGATTTTATCATTATACAGTGAAACTTCTCTATAAAGATCCAATATTACCGAAATGGAAGCTCATAAAAAAACATTGAAGTCAATATTTATACCCCCAAAAGAAACATGGAACTAATTTTTGTCTTGCTATGTGCATATTTTGTAGAATATAGTCACTTTCCAATGCGTTCCCCATCTCCTTTCAGCAAAATGATCTTTTTGAAGTTTGAGGATGTAAGTATATTTTAACTCAGGAATGTTGAGGGTATGGGGGTGGTGACCAATTTGCTTTTCTTAGGGATCGGATGGGCAAACTGTCTCCTAGTTGATTCTTTTTAGATCAAATACATGTTTATCCCTTTTATTGTTTGCTTTTGCTCATGGACTGCCGGTATTCTTGTTCAACAGTCTGTTGAAGTGGTGATGTAGAAAAGTTCTTGATGAATTAAAAATAGAGATGATTCAAATGCAAGAGAGGAGATTCAACTTCAAATGCATTGTTGGGGAATCTCCCCCCCCCCCCCCTCCATCCAAGACTAAAAATATACCGACACAAAGAACTGAAAGAGATATAGAAACAGAAACATAGTGAAAGGGAGAAAGTAGAAACTTCTTGGTGAACGAATATATAAAAAACATTACTTTTTTGCAGCTTGCAGACACGCCAGCAATATGGCTGCGCCGTATTTCATATCGGAAACTAAATCAGCTTTGAATGGCCCTTCAGGTCCTTTAACACAGGTGCCATGAGAGCCGCTTTGTGAAAAGGAATACGTCGCAAAACAGGCGGCTACTTTTACCCTCTCTTTCTCTTCCTCTCCTGGGCTCTTTGAGGGATTCTTTGATGCCTCTAAGACGTGCCTGGGTTAAGGAAGCAGCCAGAATTTCTTCTTATTTTCCAAAAAAGCAATTCCGGTGAATTTAATCCGGAATCATTGATAATGTATAGCTTTCTATGAGTGAGACTGTGTGACTTAACAGCTGATGAGCTTGTTCTTTGATTCTGTTAGACTGAATTGTATTTCAAGTCATGTTAAAGTGACTCGATAACATTGCCTCAGATTCTGAAATAAAATCCTGGATTTAGCTCATGCTGCAATCATAATTATAAACCTTTAAGTCAGTCAGGAATCCCATGACTCTTACAAGCCGATCACCTGTCTGATTATCAAAATATTTATGATTGGATGGAAATCAAAATTTCATTTTTCATTTTCCAAACGGTTTTCATAACACTACAGTCTATTGGGGGAAACAAGTATGGTAAAACCGGTCACTCAAAGATTTGTAATTTTTTAAGGCACTTCATGATAATTTTGAAGTGCAATTGTATAAGGCTTCAATATTACACCATATCACAGACACTGATAACATGTGTGCCCATGCATCTCAGATTTGTAAAAGACCAGGGACCCGTTTCACAAAGCCTTTTTTCAATGACAAATGACAAAAATCAGTGACAAATCTGCTGATAACCAATCAGAAGAGAGGATTTCAGTAGTTTATAACACAAACTGTCATTTGTCACTGATGACAAGTTTTGTGAAACGCCCCCTTGGAAACATGGATGTAAAGATATTTGCTTCTGTTTATGATTGCGGGGGAAGATATAGGGCAATCTGTCAGCACCTTACAGGTGCTAGGTCAGAGACCCTCCTACTCTACTAGTTTCAAGAATCCACCTGCAGTTGAGCCCTGTCCTCATTCTTGTAAAGGGTTGTGATGTATAATGTCTGTTTAGAGCCAGAAGGATGCTAACGCTGTGTTAACCCATTGCTTGCATGAACCGAGTGCTCCCTGTATAATGTCTATGGGATGAGAGATTCCAGTCATCGACGGCAGTATAAGGGTTAAAATAAAAGAGTTAATACCCTGTTGGCTCTCAGCAGATTATATTGACTGTTTGGAGCAAGAAGGGCATTAGAGCTATGTTCAAGTGTATGCATTGTTGCCCTTCTGGCTTTCATCAAAAGTATCTTCTGCTTCACAGAGTCAGAAGGGTGATAAATGTATGTAAAAGTATAGGAGTTACGCCCGTCTAGATTTCAGAAGATGAAATGGTGTCTAGTAGAAATGAGAATCCGTGACCTGTTGATTGGCAGTAGATAACGGGAAAATGAATAGGAAAGTAGTGGTAGTGAGATGGTGAGCTGGAGAAGGAGAAGAGAGAGAAAGAGAGAGAGATGGGGGAAGGAACAGAAAGAGAGATGGGGGAGAAACAGGGGAGAGAAAGAGAATGATTAGAAAAAAATGGGAAAGAAAACTTTTGGATTAAGAGAAAGAAGAACCCAGGGGAAATGAAAGCAATTTATGAGGCACTATTTTGAACAAACATGAACATTTTCTTTTCTTTATTTCGCAGAATGAAAGCCCTGAATCTCAATTGAATTTTAATAATCATAATGAAATTAAAGGCACGCCGTCTACATGGACCCATTACTCTTAACTGTCTTCAACTGTATTATATATTTTTTGGTGATCTTCAGGAAATAGAATAGATGAGACTCTTGTGGATTTCCATTGCAGGGTGTTTCGTGCAGCGGCATCGACGGGAGGAATTTAGGGACCCCTGATCAAACATGACATTTGGGCCGTGGTGATCTGCGCTATTTACCACCGAGCCCCATCACTGCGGCATCGATGCAGGAAGATGAATAGATGTCGCGGAGGTTATTTACCCCCCTGTTTGCCGTCTCGGAAATCCCCAATGTTTGATTTCATCCAGATTCCAGCAGTGGGAGGCATTCTTGTGTTGTTCTATTTCTTCCTATACCCCGCCCGAAAATAGGGATAGATTGATGGACAGCGTCATTTCTCATGCCGATTTATATAAGGTCTGCATAATTATATTCTTTCAATGACATGTTGGTTTGTCAATCAAATATATGGAATATGCCCTGTTAATAAAGATGTGCGATAAGCTAAAAGGGAATTAGCTCTTTCTTCTTTCTTGTCCACAGTTTTAGAATATCTTTTAATGTTGTAAACAACTAAGGGGGGGGGGGGGGGGGGGGGGGGAGGCCCCTAAATGTCTTTGTATTCCTGTCAATTAGTGTATCCAAAAGTTTGATTTCAGTCAACAATATTTATCAAAGAAGAATGAGAGAGAGAGAGAGAGAGGGAGAGATTCATTGGGAAAGGAATTTCAGTAGCAGTTTTATTGAATAATTAGACCTCAGAATAAGCAATAGTTAATGACAGATATTGGATAAAGAAACGGAGCGATGTCTTCAATTTAAACATTCATGTCTTGGCAATAGAACATATGGAATGGATTTTTTGTTGGTTAGTAATTAATATTGATGATAACCCATGGATATGTTTTCTTTAGCATGAAAACATTCAAACAGAGATTAAGCAATTAAACTTATAAGGTATGGGTAGATTCTTGTGAGAGATCGGGAAAAGCATTGAAAAGGAGAGATAAAAAGAGGAGGAAAGCGAGGAGTGTATGTATAGGAGTCATTAGGTGAGTAAGATGAAAGAGATTGTAATTCTTCAACAATAATAGATGGGAAAATCAAAGTTAGTTTGGATTGCAAATATTTGTCCTCATTTATTCTCATCCCAAATGGGAAATACTCAGACTAGTAGGCAACATGGTTAGTGTCATGCCATGTCATTGCAGAGAGAGAGATAAGAGAGAGAGAGAGAAATAAGAGAGAGAAAGAAAGAGAGATATGAGAGTGAGAGAAAGAAAGAGAGAGAACAAGTGAGATAAGAGAGAGAGAGAAAGAGGAAGAAAGGGGAGGAGGCAATGTGCTCTTTGTCACTTATTACTATAGGTTAGCTTTAAAGGGTTCCACAGGGAACCCTCTTTACCCCCTATGTTTTTTTCTTATAATAGTGGTTAAGGGGAAGGGTTTGTAATGTTGGAGAAAGTAATACATTGTAATTCATGCTATTTCATGAGTTTTCACTCTCAGATTTTCATAAGAAGAATATGCGAATAATTTGGTTTCAGGAATATAAACATAATTTTTCCAACGTGTTTAAAATGCGTTGTCAGAAAGATTTATACACAGTTTTGCTACTTGGTAAAATAGTGTCTTTCATTAGTACACAGTGTCTTGG
This sequence comes from Strongylocentrotus droebachiensis, assembly GCA_035222895.1. Classification (NCBI taxonomy): domain Eukaryota; kingdom Metazoa; phylum Echinodermata; class Echinoidea; order Camarodonta; family Strongylocentrotidae; genus Strongylocentrotus; species Strongylocentrotus droebachiensis. The sequence goes on along the minus strand of JAVYIG010015677.1, from coordinate 8,730 downwards.
TTGTTATTCTTTACTTCTTATTCCCATACGGGATACTTGCATAATATTTTTGAATTCTGTAGGGAATGTAATGATAATATCAGCTTTTATTGTATTCGTTTTGTTTAAATTCAAACTGCCCCTAGACCCGGGCCCTGGAATAATAATCTTGAATTCCATTGGGGGTAATAGTGATAATATCATCATTCAGCTACCATCCCTTTGAGGCTATTTTCTCTTCCTTTAAAGAAGATGAAAACCTTTCCATTTTACTCGCACACCAGCAGCGAAAGAAAAAGATAAAGAACGACATTGAAGAGAGGGAGAGAGTCACTGTTTTTCTCACTCCATTTATCCCCCTGCGTTATGATCTCTCACCACCACGATGTCAAAAATTCTGCTCCTCTCGCCAGTGGAAATGGTTGCCATAGCAACCAATTTGCGAGAATGAAATGCCCATCAGGTAGCGCTGTGTCAGCCTAGAGTCTTTCTATATGCAAGTATCCTATATCTACACTCGTTCACTGTCAAATTTATTAAGGAGCTGAGAGGAACTTCTGTTTTTCCCCATCTTATTTCCTTCCCGTTAACAACAACATTTCTTCTTCTCAACTGAGAGTTATGAGTTTTGGAAATGTAGATGTTATTTCTTTGCTTTGTGATAGACAGGTTCCTGGATTGTACGATTTCAATGCTGCTTTTACTTCTTTCATTTTTTTGTTTTTTGTCAATTGTGGTGCATCGTTATCTGATATCATGACAAAAGTTATGAGTTTTACTTCCTTTGCTTTACTTGTTTGATTGTGGAATATATAGCATGATATGCTACTATTAAGTATTTACATAAAATTTAATTTAAAGGAATGTATTTCATAAGATACAGTGAAACCAGAAAATTGTGCAGCGTGACATTTTAGCAATTCTAAAACTACAGCCATTTTAATGGCATAAATCTTTCACAAATTGACAAAATTCAGTTTTGTGTCACTCTCAATTCAATTATTCGCTGCATGAAACTTTCACACGTTCGATGACCCTTGAAAATTGAGAAGATTCGATGTGAGAAATAGTTTCTAGTTTTACAGCAGAATAGAATTGAAGTGAATGAAACTATTTGAACAAAATAAATACCCGCATACTTTGTGTAGGCTCACAACCAGTAGAGAATTAGGCATAACTTTGGAAGGGAAACAAAATGATAGACAGCAAATTATACACTTCTGGGAATCATTAGCAGGCTGGAGAGGGGCTAGATAGAGGCACAGATGGAGCAATCAATGCATTTAGTACAAGTCATGTGCCCTTGCATCGCAACTCGGGGCTCATTTCCATTTAATGAATAAATGGGTTGCTATAGACTCTAAATCAAAATCTTCTTCCTCCAGGGAGAACCTGGCTTGTCGCATCCATGAATTTCAGAGCTCCGTTCCAGCTCATCCCAAGTAGAAATTAAATCCTTCAATTTCGTCTGCCAATGTGGAGCCAGTACGACGTTAACTCTGTGTCTCGTGATGTATGTTAATGTCCTTCTTGCTTTCAGCAGACCATTTGTGACAGACATTACAGTGTGTACATATGCATGATGACTGATTGGAAGTCAACAGCGTCTGCCGATGAAGAGCCAGAAGGGTGTTAACTCTGTGTCTCGTGATGTATGTTAATGCCCGTCTCGCTCTCAGCAGACCATTTGTTACAGACATTACAGTGTGTACATATGCATGATGACTGATTGGAAGTCAACAGCGTCTGCCGATGAAGAGCCAGAAGGGTGTTAACTCTGTGTCTCGTGATGTATGTTAATGCCCGTCTCGCTCTCAGCAGACCATTTGTTACAGACATTACAGTGTGTACATATGCATGATGACTGATTGGAAGTCCACAGCGTCTGCCAATGTGGAGCTAGAAGGGCACTAACTCTGTGTCTCGATATGTATGTTAATGTCCTTCTGGCGTTCAACAGACCATTTGTTACAGACGTTACAGTGTGCACATATGCATGATGACTGATTGGAAGTCCACAGTGAATGCTTAGAGCCAGAAGGGTGTTACATCATTTCAGGCCCCTCTTTCTTTGAGCAGACGACATAGTTTCTCTTCTAGTTTGGTAATTGCCAAGAAGGACAGGATCTCCAGATCGAAGACTAATAAATATTTAAAAAGTGAAATTATCAATCATTGTGATTTGATGTTTAAAACTGTTGGGTAATTATTAAACACGCAATTTGTTTCATAAGCTACAACAAATAAAGTGTGAATATTATAGAGGATGGGAAGTACTCTCTATGTGACCAAGGCTATAGATGACTGTGGTGATCTCTGACCTACTTCAGACCAGCACTTTTAGCAAACTTTACAAGCCCAGATTCTCAAATGTTCAAGCTGCAAGCTACATGAATCCAAATCACTGACAATCTATGATCCAACATAAGGTTGTTGCAACAAAAAAATGCCATTGATTTTTTTGTCAAAAAGGTTTCTGGATTATTGTATTCTCATATTGCTTTCTCTATTCTACTATAGATATTAGATAGATGGGTAGTTCAGCAGAAAGACTTGTAGAGAAAATATAACCTATCATTTCTTCTTCTTCATAGAGCAGTAGAAGAAAAAATGATAGGTTATAAAAGTCCAGCAAATAACCTTGACCAAGTTTTAGTCATCTCTTATACATGTTTGGTTACCATGGTTACAAATACAAAAGAGGATGTCCTTTTGGGAAATAAAATTATTTCATCATCATGCTGTAATTTGCAGCATCACCTTGTTGACAAAATATATCAATTTTACATTTCTCAAAAATTTCTATTTTTGAGCAGTTAACTTCAGAAATTCAATTTGTGAAAGTCATTGTATCTTAGTAAAAGTAATTGATATCCCTATTGTTAAGATAAGAGATAGAAAATGGTTAACGGTTATCAATGTATTCTGTTTACGGTATCAATTGATATTTTTGTATTTTTGTATCATTTCTCTATGATTTCGTCATCCAAACCGACTTAATGATCATGTTTTTGGATTGTTATTTTTAGGATTTGAGATAATAGAGAATTTCTGACTCTCAGAATGGTCATCAGGGAGATTTTTTTCTTTCAATTTTTTGAAATTTTACTGATATTCTTAAATTACTGTTACTGATGTCTAAATATATTTTGTACCTGGGCCCTGTCTTACAAAGAGATAGGAAACTGCAAACTTGCGATTGATTTGGATCAATTGCAACTCTTTGTAGGACAGGGCCCTGATGTCTGTTGGGGTAATTTGTAAAGGGCTTGGGAGTCAAAATGAAACTTCAAGACACGTAGCCCAAAACCACATAACCATTTTAGACTGAATTGGAGCAGATGTGATGGGGGGAAGGAACTTGGACTTGTACGAGGCAGTCAAAGGGGCAGCGTAAATGCGGCCAGCCCTTGAAAACCAACCGCATTAACTCTACCCTTTAGAACATTATTCTCAAAGAAAGTAGAACAGATCCAATACTGGGATTGGAATTGGAATTGAATTCTGAAGTGCGTGGTCCGCTTTGTCAGCTTCATGAATGTTCACCCTAATTTCACTAGAGGTATAGCTAGCTAGGACCCTTTCTCACTCGTGACACGAGAACGTTCTTCTGGAGTGCGAAAGATGCAACTGCGCCTCCAAGCGGGTCTCTGAAGAGTGTCTTGCTGGACGTCATACTAACAACTGCAAAGAGAGAAGATGGGGTACTAAAGATGGGGAGTATGAACTGTTATCAAGGACAATATTTGTTTAGAGAAGGAACAAAATAAAAGTTGCAAGAGAAGGATTAAACATAGACTGCAGGCATGGACTCTAATTGGACACTTTACTACAATTCCTAAAGCCTTGAGCAGAACCTAGCTCTACCAGTCTCTGGCTGTGTCAAGAGCCTATGCAGTATGCCATCAGTCTAGTCTCAAATGGCAGACACTGTTATGCTAAAAATTTAAGGACAAGAGTTTATGCCTGTAAACTAGGTAAAAGATACTAAGGCAAGTTATAGAAAAGAGGAACTGATCTTGTGTTCATGAGTTTCATGTACCCAAATCCATCCATCTTTCTCTCCTGTATCTTTTGTTTCTCCAAGTTGTGATTCCATTCGGCTTCTTTTGCTTGCTATCATCATTCACTCTCAATGGAATGGATAGCATCTCTTTGTTTCTATGACGATGGATGCTCCCTTCTCTTTGATATTGGAAGATGTATTATTTTGAGTTAATGAACATAGTGCAACATTCAAGCAGCATCTGTGTCAACATCTAGAGAAGAAGGGATGATGGGTTATTCCATTGTTCCTGAGTTTCCTCATTTTATTTTGTTTGTATAACTTAAAGAGAAGGTTGAGCTCTGGGAAGTGGTGAAAAATAATTTGTGAGCGTTATCATTCTTATTATGCAAGTGTGGAAGAACATTAGATAAGACATGTTCCCTGAACCTTGCAGTGCACTCCAATACTTACATGCTACATGATCAACTGTTTCTGATCCTTTCCACACCTTTTCTTTCACAATGCAATCGCATTACCAGTACTAAAGTTTATCTTTAAGAAAAGAGAGAATGTTCGCTTTATTTGAAAAATCCACTGAAAAACAGGGTCTTGAGTTGATACCTGTATGTTGTTAATGTGCTTCAACTGTTTTGGAGGGTTTTAGGGGTAAATATCACAGAGGTGTATAGTGTAAATATTCAAGACGTACAAACATGCCTGAACAAAAATAGCAAGAAGCACAGTTTCAGTCGAGCTGTCCCTGTTCTTGATCCAGTTAAATAAATTGTGTTTCCTTTTCTCAAAAATATTGGTTTTATATAAATTTGTTTGAATATGTTGCACAGGAAAAGAACAAAAGAATGCCCGGCAAGCAGTAGATGCAGGTTCAAGTCCAGCTGGTTCCAAGATTTTTTCTGACTTGTTTTTCAATACAAATCGATCAATCAAAGCCACAAGTATGTTTAAATAATTGAAATTTCTCTGAGGAAGCATTACATTTATAAAAAAACAAAAGAATGAATTCTCGCTACCCTAAATAGGTACGAAAATCTCGAAATTCGCGAGACGAGGTAATTTTCACTCTCTCGGGTCGTCACTACAACTTCCGGTATAGAGTCCCATCCCAAGTCACGGCCTTCATCCACCCCCATTTTTCAGGGTTCTTACGCTTGGAATCATGAGCCCAGCACTGTGCAGCCTCACAAAAGAAAACCATCGTCACTGATGTCAAAAGACGCAAAAAACAACGAATGAAATGTTCAAATAAACGTTGAAATATTTGCGAAAAAAAAACAAGACCGAGCAGACGACATATTCGGTGCATACGCTATCGCGCCTAGTAATATAGCGCCTGCACAGGAAGCTGTAATGTCGAAAAGCTATCCCATAATGCAATGCGCGTTTTCAGGATTTTCCCCGGATCTCGGCAGAATCGCTATTTGGGGTAGCGAGAATTCACCAGTAGGAAGAAATTTCATGAATGATTTAGCACCTTATTATGGCGGCTCAGCTACATCCGGGACATAATATGATAATTCTCATTAAGCTCAGTAGATTATATTTATATAGTAGCTGCGTTGTTAAATGGACATAATATTATTTTTATTATTACCACGTGCTACCTGCTCAACAGTTAGCCGCTTCGTCATTCTTAATGAAGGGAGATTAATGAGAGAGATTATTGGTTAGACCACAATAAAAACAAATTCATCATATTCCATAATTGTCAATGTTCGCTCATAATCTAATTACAGTTTGAAGTGAATAATAGGCTTCCTGCATTAGCTAGTAACTATGGGATACATGGATTACATCCAGTACAAGAGGAATGTAATGAGAAGTCTCTCTCTGATGTAAATGAAGTAAAATTTGTAAATATATAAGATTGTGTGAACATGCCTGCCTTCCTACTCATCAAATCCTGATTACTTAGTCTAGACTGATCTGGGTGCAAGGTGCAATACATTGTGTCACTTCCAATTCTCGATAACCACAGCAGAATGAAAAAGGAATTATCTCTCAATAAAACAATGGTTACATCTTGATCTATATACTCTCCATATATTGCACATCTATTTTGGTTTTAGAACACGCTTGTGCAACTGAGAAGAGGCATTATGGAGATAACTGGGTTTTTTTTATTAACCTTTTAGACAATTAACCTTTTAAACAAGAATTGATTCACCTGTTGTTATATAGAGTACAATGACCTGATGATTGATAAAGTGTCAACCAGAAACCTCTGTGTCATGAAACTGTCGCAAATTGTGAATGACTGCAATTTTCACAGCAATAAACTTTTTTTCACATCAGGAATGGCAAAACTTGTATGAGTGTTACCCACTCATAACATTTGTGAACATTTCATACCACTGAAAGTTGTTTTACAGGTATGCCTACATGGTCAAGCAAACTTTAACCAGTTGAATACAAAGTCTGAGAAAGGTTGTGTGGTGTTTTGTGTCTGTGCAGAATATTTGTTGCAGTAATATTGAATTATATCCAAAAGCATTACAGTTGGCCTACTCCTGTAGTGCATGTAAGTTCTGAAGAATTTGCATAACACCTCTTTCTATTTTCAATGCATAAGTGGGTTGAGCCCATACTTGACCCATGCCCAGACCCAGACGTATATAAGCAAAATTTCCATTGCATTCAGTGTGGACTTCATACATGTTTTTATATCACTTTACAACTCAACTGTTTGTATCTGCCCTGCATTGTTCCTTCTCTCCAGATTGCTCTCTCTCTCAAACCAACCACTCTATTAACTCCCCCATCAAATATCTTGATATTTCATTTGATTTAACTTGACAGCAAATGACTAGAGTACCAAGAGGAAGGTGGACCTTCTGTTTGTATGACATGTAGGGGTCATGGGGTCACGACCTCGGGTCAACTTGTGGGTGTAAAAAGGCTGGAAGGAGGTGGGCATTGTAGGAAATTGATGTAGTCTTTATATTCAGACCTCTGAGAGATGTCTGTGGTACTTTGGAAGAAAAGCAGAGAGAATGGGAGAGAGAGAAGGGAGGGAGAGATAGAGAGAGAGAGAGAGAGAGAGAGAGAGAGAGAGACACACACAGACAGACACAGAAAGACGAGAGGGGATGGGGAGAGAGAAAGACAGAGTGACAGACAGAAAGAGAGAGAGAGAGAGACACGAGAGACAGATAGACAAAGAGAAAGAAAGGGATTGAGAGAGAGAGAAAGAGAGAGACAGGCAGACAGACTGGGGAGGGACAGAAGAAACAAAAATTGTTATAGATGGAAAATGGAAGACAGATCGGTCTACAGTGAGTTGTAAATTGTAAATGATTGATTAATTCAAAAGCCAATTGTTATAAAGTAAAGAGAGGAATAGAAGTGGATTAAAAGAGACAAAATGTTGAGATTATCAATGAGCTACACAATTTGTCTTCTTTTAGATTTGACATTTCCAAATATGGTATTCATTCATTGTAGAGCCCCTGAAGTGTGTGTATCCATCAATTTAGTCATGTGGAGTTTGTAGGAATATTCATTTTTGTCAAGGTTTCATCGTTAACCAACCTTGGCAGTTTCAGTTAGGAGCCCATTACATGCTTAATCTAAATCACTAACCTCATGCAGGGAACCAAACCAAGCATTAACATGTCACTTTCAATTCTTGAATGTCAATGTTTTGACCTTCAAAAAATGGTTTTACCTAAAAGGCCAGGTTATGTAGATGGTTACAGTTCCAATTCAGGTGCAGTGAGAAATACTGAGAATACTTTTAAGAATTTGCTTTTGATTTGTGACTGCGTCATATCAATTTATAGAAACAGTGGATGACATTCTAAATTCATCTTGAAATCGAGAGAGAGACCTCAAACACAATATGAAGTTCTACAACCATTTTATTAGTATTAGTAGACAACCCAACATTTGGGGTTAATTTATGTAGGTTGATGTCATATTGGACAATATGAGGCAATTTTAAGATGACTGACTTTACAGAAAATATATTAGGAAGTTGGCATGTGTTCATATCATCTTGAAATCAGAAAAAAACATTATTCAATGGTCGTAAAACTGCATAACTGAATATCTAGTTTGACTATGAAATAAACCATGACATTTGTTGTACATGTCATATATTGGAAAATATGAGGCAATTTCAAGATGACTGACTGTACAGAAAATGTATTAGGAAGTGACATGTGGTCATATCATCTTGAAATCGGAAGAAGAAAACATTATTCAACGGTCGTAAAACTGCATAACTGAATATCTTGTTTGTATGAAATAAACCATGACATATGTTTTACATGACTTTTTATAAGGAGTAGCCCTTTTTGATCTTCAGAGATGAAGTTCACCTGTTAATAATATTCAGAGCTAATAACCAAGGAAATCAAAGTACACTAGAAATTAGAATCTGGGGCTTTATTGGGTCATAAATTATATAGTATGTTCTTCTCATTTTGTTTTGTGTTTTATGATTCTCTGCATGCATGGGCAAGTGGCTGTTTGAGGAATGATATTTCAAGTACAAACCTCCCATCATTTATTCCTCTGTGGACAATCATCTCAGTTTATAGGCTAATAGAACAAGAGAGAAGTAGTCTGCTTCTTCAGATCATTTCTTTTTTCGAAGACGCTATCTTGGGATGACTAAATGGCCTTTATCTTTGGTACTTGTCCTATATTTTATTTTGAAATCTGCTTTCATTTTTGGAAAAAGTCATTTGTAGATTTGTTTCTCCATCTTGAACTTTTCCCTCTTTTCACCTTTCACATCA
>JAVYIG010015676.1:0-34759 GCA_035222895.1 Strongylocentrotus droebachiensis | reverse complement strand
CATTGGGTGCTGTAGCCTCACCAACATGCAGCATGTTTAACTCACGGTTTGATTTCCGTCCAAAGAATACCTCAAATGGAGACATCCCTAGTTGTAAAAAGAGTAAATTACTGTAGTACAATATATTCAGTAATAGCAAACTCATTTGTTACATGTATTCTCTGGTATTCAACTGGTAATATCATGCATGCAGTAATCCTTAATTTTGTTTTGATGTTCACAATATCAAATTATTTTTTCGGGGGGGGGGGGGGGGAGGGTGCTACTTCTGAGCCCCTCCTCCTGGAATGGTTAGTAGCCCTTCAAAACAATTTTACATCTCCTTGCCCGAGGAGTGCTTCCAATTGAATTCTGAATTGAACCTCGAATCTCTCTCTGATAGAAGAAAGAGTTTGTGCTTGTCATTCTTCTCAGCCTTTTTGTTTGTTTTGCATTGTTGTTCTTTGACACCCTCCTTCTCCTGCTCCTGCTTCTTTTATTTCCTTCCCTTGTTTGTTCTCCTTTTATTTCTTCTTTCCTTTATTTCTAGACTTATTTTCTTCTTCCCCTACTTCTTTTTTCTTCTTCATTCCCTTCTTCCTTCATTCTTTTATTTTATTGCCTTGCCTTTGCCTGATGTATACACTCCTACCAATTTTTCATTGTATTTGTTTAATGACTTTTTAAAGTATTTTTTTACTTCATTTTATCACAATTTTACCATATTGAATTGAACTCAATCTGTCATGACAATAGTTTATCACCCCTCTTCACCCCCATCTCTTGTCCACTTTAGGCATGGTTGTATATTTCCACTTTGTTTGGTTCTTTTATTCTTTTTTTTAACTTCTCTTTCTTCCTCTCCTTTTTCCTCTTTTTTAAATTTCTCCTTCTTCATCATCGTTCTCTTCTTCTTTTCCGTATCCTCCTATATGAATTTTCCATTGTCGCTTTCTACTACTTTTTTCTATACCTTTCCCCCTCTCAACCTTTACTCTTCCTCTTGAAATCTCTCCCACTCTTAATTTTAACAATTTACATTGTATTTAATCCTCACTTTTCAGTTTTACTCTCGATATTTTTTACCACATACTGTACACCTGGTCCGTTTACCGTTTATTGCTTATTTCAGTCCTTCTTTCACATGATTTCAGCAGAGCTATTTAATTCAGATTTCTTTCTAATTTGTGTTTCCATATGTTGCAATAAGCTATACTTCTCGTATTTATACTGATTTATTTTTCAAATTCAATATATCATGTTATGCTATGTTCTATATTACATTACAGTATGTGTTAACCATTAATGTGTTAAATAAACCATTTTGAATTGAATTGAATTGAAAACAAGTTAAGACAATATGTTCATGAATTTAAAAGAAAAATTAAAAAGTGTGGCTCAGGTGAGCTAACAAGATATCAAAAAACAGCTCTCTACATACCTAGGGAGCTGTGGAAGGCTTCGTTGTACAATCTTGCAATGTTTTCAAGGGAGTCAGCCCACTGGAAACTGTCCAGATCATGACAAATCTCTTCTATCATCAGCCTTAGTTTCGACTTCCAACTAGGATGGCTTCGTTCTGCCTGTAATGGGAAAGTACGACAAGAATTATTTTTTTAAAGAGCACTGTATTTGTATTTAGCATTTAAGACATTTTATACAATATGAAACATGTATGGTGTGAAATATCACATGTAAAAGCAATCTGTAATGCATATTGAAGATGATTAACTTTTTGCCTATATTTAAGGTTGATGTTTACTATTAAGGGGCTCACACTCTATCACAATTTATGGAATTTCGTTAGTACACAGTGTCATCTGAGAGTTCAGACCAACAGCAATCAATTAATGTGGAAAAATATCTGAAAATCTTATACAAATGGGAAGACTTTTTCTAAAGTGTCTACTCTTGGAGTTTTCAACCAAATATGTTACCTCCAAATCTATAAGAAATATTCTCAAATAAACAAATAATAGATTACCTTTCCTTGAGACTGCGGCTTGTAGGGTGCACTCATGATTACTTTGACATTCATCTTAGCCATCAGCTTCTTCACAGACCCTTGATTCAGGACCTTGGTCTGATTGGAGAATGCGTGGAGTACCGAAAGTAGCATAAATTGTTTTCAGTTGCTCAGCAATTTCCTCTGATGACTTGGATTTCACAGGTCTTAGGAACAGGTATCTACTGAAGACATCAATGACAGAGAGTACATATTTATAGTCAGACTCCGGACCAATGTCAGATAGGCTTCTCATATCTACGAGATCAATTTGGTTGCGTTCCATGACTTCTTTGGCCTGTATAGGAATGAGGGGTGCTACATTTCTGAAAAGCGGCTTGTTCTGTTGCACAGATTGTCTTTTATTTAACCATTTTTGAATTTTCAGTTTGTTCAGCCCAACAAAAATTCTTCCTAATCGTTTATGAAGTTTCAAAGCTCCATCCCCGATAGTTTCCAGGTAGAACTTTGAAAGCACCAGGTCGACTTCATCAGTTTTTATTATTATTAGGTCATGGACATCTTTTGAAGGCATCACCAGTCGATCTTCTATACAACCAGATAGAGGATTGTGCACACTCGATATCTTAACAGATGGCCACATTCGAATAAACCTATTTACTTTGTGCCATGCCTTGTTTTTCAATCTTGCTGCCTTGGTGGCTCCACGGTGTCCCTTCTTGAAGGGCAGAGAAAACCTGCTCATACAACTCAGGGTCCATAGCCGATGGACTTCGTTCCCTTTTCCTCTTTCCATCTCTTGCCTGAAAGAAAAAAAAAAAAAAAAATTAAATCATACAAGTAAATTATGCCTGACATAGGAGCACTTCAAAATGTCATCCCATTGATCAAAGGTCTGATAAAACGAAGATGGCACCTGTAGACCTAAAAATCTTCCTGTGTTTGTGATGTATAGTGTTTGTGCAACTCTGTGGATGTAGCACACTTGGTAAAGAGCAAATTGATTAAAACATGAGCGAAAACTAGAATTAAAAAGAGGCAAGAATCGAAGGAAGAAAAAGAAAGAAACAAAGGAAACAGAAAAGAAATTATGAAAGATTGAAAGAAACAGTCATTGAAAGGGAAAAAAAAGAAGAGGATAATTCCCAGAAAAATGAATTAAAGAGAAAGCATACTGACAGAAAGGGAGAAAACATAAAATATAGAAGAAAGAGTGGATATAAAAAAAAGAGTGAAAAAAGAAAATATACGTGCAAAGAAAAAGAACCTGAGCTCTGCGTACCTCACTTACTGTAAGGTGATGAAAGTAAGGGCCTTGCTATAAGGGACCTACAAGGTAGCTCCCTTGCACCAGGAAAATAGGATTTAATGGAACAGTAGAGCAATTTAGGAGTAGGCCTTCTCCAAAGTCCCTTGTAGGGGCAGGTATTTCAAATAAATTTTTGGTCTTCTTCACATAAAAGATTTGTACAATGTTAAAGGTAATACAAAGTTTTGGTATGGGGTCATGAATATGGTTCAAATGAACATATTGGAAGCATATATGCGATCCTACAATATTCAGTGATTGTTGTCGCGGTCGAAATCGAGTCTAAAGTTATGAATTGTAAATAATAAACTTTTTATGTTGTATAGCTCCCTCTCAAGGTCAAGATATTAATTAAGCTATAAAACAATGTTCCTTGACAAAAATCGACCGATTAGCTATTCCCATTCGGAAATATACCACAACTACATATTCTGAGATTGTCATGGTCGCAGCTACCATTGTAGGGCCGTAGGAGCTATTTGAAATTTATCAAAATTTAACGGGAGCACCGGTAAATCTTTATATTCAATTTTTCTCGAATGCAGAAGTGTTTTAGGGGCTAATATTTCTTGTGCTTTTCAATACATCCACAGGGGCATCCAAATATATCAAAATTGTAAAGAATCACTATCCACCCATTTTAAAAAATGAGGGTAACCAGGAATTTTGAAGAGACATCCTTGATTTAAATGGAATTTAAGAATAAATCATATTTAGATAGACGATAGTTATTATCATTATTTCTTTATTGCAACCGAAACTCCAGGTTTAAGTTTTCAAGATTCACAAGTGCGCGCATTTTAAAGTGTGCAGTGCTCGCATTGCTGTTTCATGTTTGGATGGTGGGCAGTGAAGGCTGCCCCAAACACGCTTGGGGGCCTTTATCAAATTTAAACAACTTTGGAACTCCCTTGTAAAGCTCCTGGCAATGCGTTTTTTTAGAGGCAGTAAAAAATGTAAACCAGAGGGCTTTTTAACAGGAGGGGGCTGCTACTACAAAGACCTCTCCCAATGGAGCAGGGGGGGGGGGGGTTAGGGGCTCTTCATACAATTACACATCACCCTGCCTGAGGAATGTTCCAAACAAATTAAGTCCAAATATATACATACAATTTAGAGAAAAAGAACTATGTCTAATTATTTACAAAGGGGCTCTGTGGGGGTGCTTACCCCAGGCCCCTTTTGGGGATGTAAAACATGATTTGAATAAATCATTTCAATAAATGTAGAGTTCATTTGCCCATAGATGTTCCCTACCAGGTTTGATTAAAATCCTGCCATGAGTTTTCTAAAACTCAAAAAAGTAAACCAGAGGGCATTTTATTCATGTGTGTGGTGGGGGGGGGGGGGGCAAGGGATGCTAGTCCCCAAAGGAGTCAGTGGTCCTTCATACAAGTTAGGATCACCTAGCCTGAGGAATGTTTCAAAACAAGTACAGTTAAAACCTATATACTGTATATACTTTCAAATACCTCATTTCAAAAAATCGCGATGTTTCGCGCACCCGTTTACACTTGTGCATAAACATCACCTACTGACAAAGCTCAGTGATGTTTTGGCTTGTTTTGGTTGGTAATGCGCGTGAGCGGCAATCCAATGCAAAAACCTTATTTGATCAGCTGTTTTTATGCTGTGGCTGCTGCAGTCCAGTGAACTTTTGTTTCTTTCGTTCTATTTTTGTCCTACCATTCCTTATGTTATTCCTTGTTTTTCCATCTTTCATCTTTTCTTCTATCTTTCCATGATCTATTCTTTATCATTTTTTCTTTCTGTCTTTCCATATGTTTATCTTCATCTCTTCTTTCTATCACCTTCTCTTATGTTAATCTTTGTTTTTATCATTTTATCACTTTCTATTTTTGTCTTTCCTTATGTTATTCTTTGTTTCTTCCTTTTATTACCTTCCTTATGTTATTCTTTGTTTCTTCCTTCTATAACCTTCTTTTATGATATTCTTTATTTTTATCATCCATCACTTTCTTTTTCTGTCTTTCCTTATGTTTTTCTCTATTTCTTCCTTCTATCACCTTCTCTTATGTTATTTGTTATTTTTTATTTCTATCACCTTCTCTTATGTTATTCTTTATTTGTATCATCCATCACTTTCTCTTTCTGTCTTTCCTTATGTTATTCTCTATTTCTTCCTTCTATCACCTTCTCTTATATTATTTGTTATTTTTTCTTTCTATCACCTTCTCTTATGTTATTCTTTGTTTTTATCATCCATCACTTTCTCTTTTTGTCTTTCCTTATGTTATTCTCTATGTTGATACAAACTATTAGGTTAACGCCATCTACGGTGAAAGTTATATAAATCAGTGCATAGAAACAAGATGGAAGGGGAAGATGTGCCATGGAGATGGAAAGCATAACAGTTTTCAACCTACTTGTACTAGTCTACTATAACACTATTCTCTTGCTCTTTTATGACATACTTCTCATGATTAGCCACTGTACATCAACGTGATAATTGGGACAAATAAAGTATACGTGCAAGGCACATTTTGGACTGATAATGATGTGCTTTTTGGACGTCGACATCGTGAGATGCGCAGTACAGTGTAAGTCGAATGCTAGTGAGTGAGACAGAAATTGAGACATGTCGATGAAGAAACTGAGACGAGACTAGAGCGTGTGGAACTGTAAGTTTATATCCAGCATCATTCCTCTTTGCCAATTAAACAAAGTCAAGTACAGGAAGTTTGGCAAAATTCGAAGTTAACACTCTATTTCTTCCTTCTATCACCTTCTCTTATGTTATTCTTTGTTTTTATCATTTTATCACTTTCTATTTTTGTCTTTCCTTATGTTATTCTTTGTTTCTTCCTTTTATTACCTTCCTTATGTTATTCTTTGTTTCTTCCTTCTATAACCTTCTTTTATGATATTCTTTATTTTTATCATCCATCACTTTCTTTTTCTGTCTTTCCTTATGTTTTTCTCTATTTCTTCCTTCTATCACCTTCTCTTATGTTATTTGTTATTTTTTATTTCTATCACCTTCTCTTATGTTATTCTTTATTTGTATCATCCATCACTTTCTCTTTCTGTCTTTCCTTATGTTATTCTCTATTTCTTCCTTCTATCACCTTCTCTTATATTATTTGTTATTTTTTCTTTCTATCACCTTCTCTTATGTTATTCTTTGTTTTTATCATCCATCACTTTCTCTTTTTGTCTTTCCTTATGTTATTCTCTATTTCTTCCTTCTATCACCTTCTCTTATGTTATTCTTTGTTTTTATCATCCATCACTTTCTCTTTCTGTCTTTCCTTATGTTATTCTCTATTTCTTCCTTCTATCACCTTCTCTTATGTTATTCTTTGTTTTTATCATCCATCACTTTCTCTTTCTGTCTTTCCTTATGTTATTCTCTATTTCTTCCTTCTATCACCTTCTCTTATGTTATTCTTTGTTTTTATCATCCATCACTTTCTCTTTCCTTATGTTATTCTCTATTTCTTCCTTCTATCACCTTCTCTTATATTATTTGTTATTTTTTCTTTCTATCACCTTCTCTTATGTTATTCTTTGTTTTTATCATCCATCACTTTCTTTTTCTGTCTTTCCTTATGTTTTTCTCTATTTCTTCCTTCTATCACCTTCTCTTATATGTTATTCTTTGTTTTTATCATCCATCACTTTCTCTTTCCGTCTTTCCTTATGTTATTCTCTATTTCTTCCTTCTACAACCTTCTCTTATGTTATTCTCTATTTCTTCTTTCTATCACCTTCTCTTATGTTATTCTTTGTTTTTATCATCCATCACTTTCTCTTTCCTTATGTTATTATCTATTTCTTCCTTCTATCACCTTCTCTTATGTTATTCTTTGTTTTTATCATCCATCACTTTCTTTTTCTGTCTTTCCTTATGTTATTCTCTATTTCTTCCTTCTATCACCTTCTCTTATGTTATTCTTTATCACTTCCTTCTATCACTTTCTTTTTCTGTCTTTCCTTATGTTATTCTCTATTTCTTCCTTCTATCACCTTCTCTTATGTTATTTGTTATTTTTTCTTTCTATCACCTTCTCTTATGTTATTCTTTGTTTTTATCATCCAGCACTTTCTCTTTCTGTCTTTCCTTATGTTATTCTTTATTTCTTCCTTCTATCACCTTCTCTTATGTTATTCTTTATCACTTCCTTCTATCACTTTCTTTTTCTGTCTTTCCTTATGTTATTCTCTATTTCTTCCTTCTATCACCTTCTCTTATGTTATTTGTTATTTTTTCTTTCTATCACCTTCTCTTATGTTATTCTTTGTTTTTATCATCCATCACTTTCTCTTTCTGTCTTTCCTTATGTAATTTTTGTTTTCTTTTCATCTTTCATCTTCTCTACCATCCTTCCATTATCCATCCTTTATCATTTTCTCTTTCTGTCTTTTCATATGTTATTTTGTGTTACTTCCTTCTATATCACCTTATGTAATTCTTTGTTTTTATCATTCTATCACTTTCTCTTTTTTTCTTTCCTTATGTTATTCTTTATTTCTTCTTTCTATCACCTTCTCTTATGTTATTCTTTGTTTTTATCATTCCATTACGTTCTCTTTCTGTCTTTCCTCATGTTATTCTCTGTTTCTTCCTTTTATCACCTTCTCTTATGTTATTCTTTGTTTTTATCATCCATCACTTTCTCTTTCTGTCTTTCCTTATGTTATTTTTTTTTTTCATCTTTCATCTTCTCTATTATCTTTCCATTATCCATCCTTTATCATTTTCTCTTTCCGTCTTTCCTTATGTTTTTCTCTATTTCTTCCTTCTATCACCTTCTCTTATGTTGTTCTTTGTTTTTATCGTTCTATCATTACTTCAAGGACGACAGTCACATGACCTAACATCACGATGTTACAACTGCGAGCGTTTATATTAGCAAAACACGCCAAAATATCACACTTCGATTTGGAATGTTTTGGGCTTGGCATTTTTGCCGGTAAAGCGTAGTTGCCTTGGTAACATCACTGAAACATCGCAGTCAGGCTCCGGTTTGGCATTTTTTGGCGTGTTCGGAAGACAGTGTAAATGGCCCTCATGAATTATTTAAAAAAAAGTAAACAATGTCTAATTATTGCTACATGGGCACTTTGAAGCCTGTGATTCCTTGAAGAAATAAAGAGCAGGATTTACTTGATTAGCTATAGTGCACCAAGTTTTAAGACAATCTGCTTAGGGACTTTTAGATTTGCGCAACGACAACATGGATTGCTACGATCGATGTCCTTTTAATGCACTGCCTTGAATGGATGTCACACGTATCAGTCCACGCAAATCTAAAAGTCTCTAATATCTCTTCACAGGAATTTCTATATATAGTCTTAATCCTCCTTTTGTCACCTTTCAAAAGACCTTGGGAATTTGAGTAGACTACTTGCTTTAAGTAACTTTTCCTCTATTTATTGGGACTGGACATTCTTCTTTTTTAAATTGAGTTAGGGACATCCAGTTGAGATGAGTAATATTTAATTTAATTTTGTTTTTAATTGTTAACTAAGAAATCTTTTTCTGGCCTATTTGGGGGTATTTTTGGGGGTGCACGGTCATGATTATTGCAATCTTAAAGACTTATTTCATGTCAAGAATTAAAGGGTGATCCATTAATGACATGTACATGTAGATTAGCCTTTTAAAGGATGTTCTATAAATGATATGTAGCTTAGCCTAATCTACATATCATTTTATGGATCATCCTTCAATTCTTGACGTGAAATAAGTACTGACAAGGTGTTTAAGCTAGTAATAAACTATAGTTCAACAGATTTTTAGTACTAAATATAGGATCTAGGTTGTAAGTATGTCATATTTAATGTAGATAGTCCCGCACTTTCCAGAGAAGATGAAAGTTATTCCTGGCTTTTTATTTTTCATCCTAGGGCAAATTTTTGTGTGGAACTGCTCTTGAGCTAAACTGGATGTTCCCTATCTGGTAAGGCTTTTGAACCAGCCATGATTAGCATCCTTGCATTTGTTCAACATGTTTGATAGCATACAGTAATATTGCCAAACTTGTATTTTTTCCCAACTTTAATTTCTGTATCAAGGTCAAATTAGGTCATCTTCAGGCCATGTAGGCCCTTTTTAAATCACAATTTATTCATTATAAATTTATAATTTCATATTCAATTTGCCAAATCTTAACGTATTATAATTCAGGTTCAATTAACTATCTTGGATTGAACAAGTATATTATTTGCTAAATGTAGAAACATAATGTCAATATTTCCAATACGCTTTACCTAAATTTATCAGTTTTATTATTAATAATAATATGGATATTTATATAGTGCCGGTATCTGCCAGGCTCTGACGCTCATGGCGCTGTACATATTACTATCACAAACATACAACTTTCTTAACTAAAATAAAGTAAACTAAAACAACAAAAATTATTACGCTACATTGACATGATTAAATAACACTGTTTAGAACTATATTTACTGTCTATTTTATAATTATTGTTTAATTGCCTCTGGTTGCTCGTTATCTTATCTTAAAGGCTAGGTCCACTTCAAAAAATTGTTTGCTTTTTAACAGATGCAGAAAAAAAAG
Source organism: Strongylocentrotus droebachiensis (assembly GCA_035222895.1). Taxonomy (NCBI): domain Eukaryota; kingdom Metazoa; phylum Echinodermata; class Echinoidea; order Camarodonta; family Strongylocentrotidae; genus Strongylocentrotus; species Strongylocentrotus droebachiensis. The sequence continues at coordinate 24,955 of JAVYIG010015676.1, read as the reverse complement.
AGAAATATCTACAGCAAAAAAATTGAGTAAAATCGGATTACTAATAAGGAAGTTACATGTATGAATTTTTTTTCAAAGTATGACAAACTAAACTATGGAACTTAGAAAATCACTACACAAATTGCCAATTTGGTTATCAGTTTGTGACCTCATTGCCTCACTATTTATCAATTTCTGTATACATGTATATATCTTTATCCCCTTTTTATCCCCGAAAAACTTCATTACCCCATGCTTTTGCCTTGGTAATATGATTTTTAATTGTATCATATTGCAAATGCGTGCATGATGTTTCGCAAAGTTGTTATGAACTTTGAAGAATTGATACTATATTCTGAAAAATGTATATTAATCATTGATTTGTATGAACAAAGTTTATCAAAAATGTTCATGATTTAACTGAACAAAATTCCTCTATATATTAGTGCATCCACACAAGGACATATAACTTGGATGCTGGTGTGAGGAAATAAGATTTTTAAGGGGGACAATGGGGAAATTTGTATTATCAATATAAAGAAAACAATTAGTGGATAGTGAGGCAATGATGTCACAGACTCATGAGTGAGTTGCAAATTTGTCTTGTGATTTTCAAAGTTTTTCATTTAATTAAAAAATTCATAACTTTCTTATTTACAATTATCAGGAAAGTTTGGGGAGAGAAACAATGTTGGGATGGGTGACTTAAACATGCTTATGATTGTTCAATGGTCAGGGTTGTCATGGTATTATAGGGAGTGGCAATGGAGAGTGAAAGTGACTGGGGTTTGGGCATAGAGTCATAGTTCTAAGAATGTGGTTCAATCCTTGAAGCTATAACTCTGGGGTGGTCATTAATGGTCAAATGTTTATAATAAAAGTAATGGGATAATGGGGTTCTGTTTTATCATGGAGCAAGTGGGAGAAGGTGAATGAAAGGTGAATGACTGAAGGGAGGGGGGCGTGATACAAGTACTACATAACACTTTTGGTCAAAATTCATCTTTAGGTCTGTATGTACATGCAACCTTATCAGACACAAGTAAAATTCTTTAAAGCTGATTACTTTAAAGAGCTTAAGGGTGCGTTCAATCGATTTTTCGAAGCTAGAATCAAAAACATGAATCACAAATCAAAACGCCGTTAAAAAACAAGGTCACTGCGGTTAAGCGTTCATCAACGCTGATTGTAGCTCATTTCAAGCCCAGCCACTGCGCATCACACTGCGCAGTTTGACCCAGGAAGTAGGCCTATAGGTCAAATTCGGCGCGCGCTTTCTGGAATTGATTACGGCCGACTGTCGACTGCTGTTTTGAGCATAGATCACAATAATAAAACAAAGAATGAAAAGGTGATAGAAGGAAGAAACGAAGAATAATATAAGGAAAGACAGAAAGAGAAAGTGATAGAATGATTACAACAAAGAATAACATAAGAAAAGGTGATAGAAGGAAAAAACAAAGAATAACATAAGAATAGAAGGAAGAAACAAAGAATAACAAAAGAGAAAGTGATTGATTTATAAAAACAAAGAATAACATAAGAGAAAGTGATAGAATGATTAAAACAATGAATAACAAAAGAGAAAGTGATAGAAGGAAGAAACAAAGAATAACATAAGGAAAGACAGAAATAGAAAATGATAGAATGATTAAAAACAAAGAATAACATAAGAGAAAGCGATAGAATTATAAAAACAAAGAATAACATAAGAGAAGGTGATAGAAGGAAGAAACAAAGAATAACAAGAGTTCATTTTCCTCTCATTAAATTCCTTCAATTATAGACTGCCGTTGACATCTTCTTAATTAAGATAATGTATGCAGACTATGCCTGTATTACCCTTTTTTACTTGTTTTCAATTCACATTTAACCTAATTAAATTAAATTAAATTAGACAGTAACCTTACAAGTCGCATGGATAACTAATAGTACACGATCGAGCGCAAGCTGTATGTTGCGAATTCCATGTTGTTAAATGATAATACACCGGATGAGGAGAAGCCAGAAGGTCAGGTCATATCAAATAAAGCGCGCGCTCCATCCAGTTTAAACACATATAACCGATCAGACACAAAATGTCAAGATCTCTGTAGTCTGCTTTGAAGGGCGTATGAATTGTGACTTTGTATCTGTCCGAACATCGTATAAACGACATTCACACAGGAAAATATGTTTAGACCTCTAGTCTAGGGTTAGGTTAGGGTTAGGTTTAGGATTAGGGTTAGAGTTAGAGCCTAGAGGTACATAGGGTTAGACCTAGGGTAAAATGACAAAACCTGACCGTTTTTTGCAGCTGCACCGAGTTGTCTTTGAACCGAGTTAGCCCGGATTCGTCTAAATCTAATCCCCCCATGCCAAAAAAGGCCAAACTAGTTAATGCAGACGGCTTTTTTAGTTTTGGTTTTATTTAAGCTCAGCTTAAGCTCAGCTAGATCTAGATCTAGCTGTTATTTGTTAATGTAAGCAGCCCTTCTGCTTTTAAAGTTCCACTTACAAGTTACAATCTACTCTCAGTAAGAAATTCAAAGATCTGTTCTGTAGCTAGGCCTACTCACAATTTCAGGTTCTGTCTCACAGGCACTGTCACTGGCACGCCTGTCACCTCCGCAGCCGGTCGTCTGGTCACCGTCCAGGTCTTCCCGTGGCGCTGGCTGTTCTTCACCATCGTTGCCGCGCTCACCACCTTGGCAGCGACACTCATTCACCAATACTAGCAATACTAGCAATACTAGTAAGCGAAGTCGATTCATGATAGGGTCTAGATCTACTTGATATCTCCCTTTAGGCCTAGAGTCTACTATCAGTCTCTACCTTCAAAATGTCGAATTTGTTGAAATCGTTGATACCTGGACGTTGATCTGCAGCTACTCAATCAGGCAAAGCATAGAGAGTCAATGCTAATCCATATTGACCTTCAGCGCTGCACTACGTGTTAATAGGCAGCATTTGCACACATGAATAGTCAATACACTCTTCATACACAAATCCACACAATAATGCCGATGTGGTTGACCGGCAAGTTTGGCAGTAGACTTACAATTTAAATCTTTAAATTATACTTCCTAGCATCTATAAGTTGAAAATATTGTATTTTACTGCTATTTAGGTGTCATCAATTGTCACTAAAGTACTGATTTTGAGTGAAATCAGTTGAATATGTACAGTGGTGTTTGAAATGTTGAGAATGAATAGAACAGGTTTTAATACACTAGCCAGGATAGTAATGCAGCTAGCTGTAGCGCTAGCTATACCGTACGTAGCTTGTTTTCAAAGCATGTGTGCGTCTGCTAGCTCCACGTACGCATGCGCAACGCAGCGACTCTTTTTTCAGGAGCTAGGGGGTCGTGTTACACTTTAAGACCATGTTACACTTTAAGACCTCAACATACGGCCGTATGTACAATACAACGAAAATAGATTATAGATACCCGCTAAATGGTAAGGGATAGAGTAGGCGAAATTAGACGAGTTCGCAGCGAGTTCGTGACGTCATATAGTCATGTTTATTCATGAGGCCGCTAGTACTGGTACCTTGGCACCTTAGTACGCTACCTACTAATACTACCACTGCCGCTGCTACTACTACTACTACTACTACTACTACTACTACTACTGCTACAACGCTGTTATGTAGGAGGGTTAATCTGATATATTAAATCCCATGCAGGTGTGTTTATGATGCAAAAAATTGGAAAGAAATGGGTGGGAAAGACCGTATTTGGCTGTGGGAAAAATACCCCCTCTCCCTCGTGAAAAAAATCTAAGGTCTGGGCCACGTCTTTTATAAAACAGTAGCGATTAAATAATTGCAAATTATATGTACATAATAGAGAGGGGAATGTCCACTTGCGATCGAATAAAGGACTGGCGATTGATTCAGATCAATCGCAATTCTTCATAAGACGGGGCCCTGAAATTCTTTAGGCCTGTTATGATGCTTATTATATCCTTCATCACGAAATTAATGGGAAAGATAACGTAAACACACAAGGTTGCAATGCTGATGCATGGGCTTCTCTTACTCGAACCCTTTTGATTTTTGATATAGGCCTATGTTAAAGGTATAGATCACTTTTGGAAACGCCCCCCTCTCAAAAATTAAATGGAAGCTCTTATTACTAATCATGTGAAAGAATATGTTTTGACTATACGTGATGATACAAATTTTGCCGGGAAACCGCCTACTAATTGGTATATTTCGTAAATTATCATGTCGATCCGGCCTGGATATATCGCGAAAGCACTTCAAAATTGAACCTTTGGGCAAATATTTCTGTTTTTTGCTAATTTTGGTTGAAGTATTGCCATCTAAATCTCTGAAGGCAATATTTAAACAATATTGAATGGATATTTTGCACCCAAAAACCCTTGAACCGCAATTTTACCATAACCGGTCTATACCTTTAAGCAAAATCAAATGTGTTTTAGTAATGTGTAATATCTCTCTTTAACAAGAAACATGGTCACGCTAAGGCCTATCTATTTACACAAGGGATGCAGAAGGGTTTCCCCTCGCACTCTGAAATGAAGCTGAAAATCCGAAATTCCTCAAGGCATGCTATGATGCATATCATCTTATTTGATTATGACTTTCCTCAAGACATCACTATCCATCCATATCCGTATATGCTGTTTATAGGAAGATGGAACGTGTAATGATATTTATAAGCTATAACAACAATTTGAAAAGCTAGAAGTTCCGGAGCAATAACCTGTAACATGTATTACAAAAAATAATCCACCTGTCACGCCTTTACAGTACTGATTGGCTATTCTCCTTTCAATGAAAAAAAAAAGCTATTTCGCCATTTTCGCTTGATCAACCAACCCACGTTTCAGTAAGTGCGCATTTCAGTCAGCTCCCTCTCATTATCTCGAGTAGATGTAATGAAGATAATGAAGTGCTCGACAAATATACGTGATAGCAGCCTCAACACTCCATTAATTTATCTCTGCGTACTTTCTCGACATCGGAAGTAGGGCGGGGGCGGGTTCATAATATATTATATGCTTTTGATGAAGAGAGCCTGTTAGATGGTTCAATGATTTGCGATTAGATGTTCGATAGACCAATGATGAGAAACAACTGACAAAATAATGGTATAACAAATGATGGCAATCAGGCGATTGAAACTACTTTCATATAAATGCCTTAGTCACACTAGGCGTACCACCGTTTGCCCACTTAAGATAACCAGAACAATTTGCAAAACCATTACTGTAATTGTGTTACCACTCGTGGAAAAATTTGCGAATGGTTGGCAGTTGTTCGGCTTCATCAGTTAAAGGGCAAGTCCACTCCAAAAATAACTTAATTTCAATAGAAGCAGAAATATCAGGTAAACCAATCGAAAAAAGTTTGAGCAAAATCAGATAACCAATAAGAAATTTTTGAAATTTTAATGACATGAAAAACTTCGAAAATCACGAGACAAATTGGCAACTCACTCATGAGTCTGTGACGTCATTGCCTCCTTATATTGATTATGTAAATTTCCAATTTTCTCCCTAAAAATCTTATTTCCTCACACCAGCCTCCAAGTTATATTGATAGTAATTTTTGTGTGGATGAACTAATATAGAGGAATTCTTTTTTCAGTTAAATCATGAAGAAGAAAAAAATGCTATCCGTAATAGCCTATATATTTTGAGTAGCTAGTGCCCCAAGGGAGAAGGCACTTAATAGGAAAACAGAAATTAATGATATTTTTGTAAGCGAAAAGCGGAAGAGTTATTCGCGACTACGTCACTTCCACTGACCAAACTGCCAATTTGAGACTCGCATACACTTTAGTGATATATCATATTCAAACATTCATAATTTTATCATTACTGGTCTGATTTATTTTGCCATTCGCCATTCTGTTTCCCTTAGTTTTCTGATAACATGCAATTTAACTCATTACACGGGTTTGATTGTCCTTTAAAGAATGACCCAACACACAGTATTAACGAAACACGAGAAGAGTATCTGTTATAGAAATTTGCAAGAACTCATTATCAGGTGCACATGTATATACCACTCGTAAAAATTCATTTTGAGTCAATTTCTAATCCCATGGCAAAAAGCCTATATACAAAAAACATAATATACAAATAATGAATGGTTATGAGTTCAATAGTGCGAATATTTTCATGAGTTGAAAGATTAACATTCTATTCAACGAGGCATCAGCCGAGTTGAATAGAATTAACGTTAATCTTTCAACGAATGAAAATATTTGCACTATTGAACGAATATAAAACATTCATTATTTATTTTATACAACATCGAAGAAGATCTAATAGAACGTTAATCAAAAAATTATGCTTTACTCCTTATATTAAAGATAATTAAAGTTGGAGTCAAGCCTTCTCGATTACATTCAGATTGCCTTCGCGTCAGATACACGCATGGATACGCGCACGGCACAGAGGTACGCAGTCTGCATATAACCAAAAATGCACGGCGCATATAACCAAAAATGCACGGTCGTGCAATATAACATCTATTGAATATCATGTGACCGACAATCCTCCAATCAAATGACAAGGATCCACGTAGGTGTTGTATAATATTATACAATAGCACATGAAATCATACATTTATATATGCATGTATAAATAGTCTGTAAGAGGCAAGTACTTTCTTAATTTACGAATAAGCGGGAAATTCCCATTTAGCATAGAATGTTCTGCATGTAGCGGTTGCCTATGGAGGCCTACCTAATGTCAAAAGAAAAACATTTGACGCATTTGAATGACTATAACATATATCGAATAATGATAAAGTTTGTATAATATTTATAGAATTAAACATTGCTGAGTTTGCTTGGAGTAACTTTCAGGAACCTCTCCCTAAAATAAGTGATAACAATGGAACAATAAATTCATTAAATAATTGAGATTCGAAAATTCCTCTAATGTTTAATGTTAGATCTATATCAAATATTTAGGATGTTTGTCAGTCTTTGATGAGAAGTATAACAAAATGTTCACATTTTTAAATTCGAAAATCTAGTTTGAAAGTATGGGGTCAGTCTCATCGACTACAATCAATAGCCTATTTCCCCCAAGGTTACGTCCCCTCAAAGACATCGACTGACCTCACAGATTCAAATAGATTTTCTCAGGGCTCAGGCCGTATACTTGTTTATTTTTACATTATCATTAAAATATTTTGTCATGATGTTTTTGTCAAAATTATGACTGTTAAAATATTTACACATCATTCGAGAATAAAATATAGTGGCAACGTTGTTTCTGAAGTCTGAAGTATCAACCACGGTTAAAACAATACAGGGCATGTGAGGCAAATGAAATAGGCATGCGCTAGATTTGAGGAAATGTTCGTGTAGAAATCGCTTAAACTTCTAATGCTACTTCAGGAGATCAATCAGCCTATAACAGCATATCACATTTAAAAGAAACGTATTCCTACAAGTCATATTTCTATTTTATATAATTATAATAAATGGTTTTGTTTTGTTATGTTTTTTTGTTGTTGTATTTTTTTGTATTTTTACAAAGGTTGAAAGGGTAACATGGTGTGGCGCCGATCGAGGTCACTGTCCAAACTCGTCAGGAAAACCAACAAAGATAAAGACCTTAATTTTACATTACAATACCATTATCACAATCATGATACTTTCAGACAACAAAAACAGAGTACACTATGACTTCTTAATTTTTTACATTTTAGTCAGAAAAACACCAATCTACATGTTTTATAGTTACATGTATACATTTTTCGGAACGAATATACATATATAATGGGAACGTATGTAGGCAATGAAATTTGGCAGAAAACATAGATATCACTTGAACACAAGCAAGGATGTCAACCTACAATCTGCTCGTGGAGATAATTGCTTTCTTTCTATAATTTCTAAGGGTTATGTCCATCCTGTGTTCCGGTGCTACTTCGACCTCTTGAATACTCTCTCCGAGAAAGAGTCGTCCACAGCGTTGAGTTATCCATGGATGTTCGCCAGAGTTTCTTCACTCGTTTGTTGGCACCGAATGAAATGAAAATGAAGACGCCTTGGAGACTGATGACGATGATGAAGAGATAGTCCATGAAGGGGACATCGATGACCATAGTTAAGAACCCAAATAACCAGGCGAATCCAAGAAGAGCTGAGATCTATTACAAATTACGAGAAGGAAGAGAGACCAAAGGAAACAGTTCAGCTATATTTGGGCTTCAAAAGTGGGTGTAGTTGTAGTTAGAATCATGTGAAGGGAAGGACCAAACATAAATGAAATTAGAAGGTGGTCAAGAGACAGAGAGAACAGATAATAAGACAGAGACAGATTGGGATGGTGGAAAGAGAGCGACAGAGACCGAGAGAACAGAATGATAACAAGACAGAGACAAATTGGGATGGCGGAAAGAGAGAGACAGAGAATCATTATAATTATACTTATAATACATGTTTATTATTTTTCACGGTTATGGTAATAGGAATTAACTATTCATGTTTCCTGAAGAACTTTTTTTTTTTTGGTTGTGTAAGCATCTGTAGAATTATGTTAAATAAATCTCTAACAATCATTTAATCACCATTTAGAAGGGCCAATAAGTGACAACATATTAAAAATAGTAGCTTTACACTTTTGACATGCTGGACCCAACAGTACAGAACAGTTTAATTAATCACGTTAACAGTGTTAGTCTTCTATTTTGAAAATGTTGTCACCCCTCCCTCGGCTATTGATTCACTGTGTTACACTTACAGGCATGTTGTAGCTATGTATGTGAACAAAACACTTTAACATCTGCTGAATAGAATCACTCAATATTTCATTCATTCAACCTATTGATATGGACTTGCTAATGTAGGACTATGTTACTATGTCCAATGTTTTATAATTGAGATTCATCCAGTATCGTTGGAAGATACAGCGGAGTGTGAATCAATTACTGAAAGTAGATCTATTATCCAATTCGCGATAATTCACCAGTTCATAATGGCTTTTTCATGTGGTCTAATTCCCATGGGGGGGGGGGGGGTGGGGGGTCATCCTTGATTTTGTTCTCGTCTGGTGGTTGATCGGTGAAATGGGCACGTGAACTTCTTAGCGGGAAACTAGTTACGGGAGAGACCTTTTAGTATAGGTGACACGTCCCAAACAATTACGAAAGACGAACAACCCGGTAGCTCACAACTCACAAACAAGTACTTTAGTGACTCTGTGTACATTATGTTGCAAGTCAATATAAGTGAATCAGGCGTGTCTCTAGCCGGTTTTGAATATTAACATCTGACAACCGCACATAAAACCGAGAAAGCTACTCATTTATGTCAAACAGCCCACAACTAAATGAAAAGTAGGCCTACCCTCGTCTATGGCTCCAGATGGGATGACAGAGGACGTAAGGACTCCTATGCTACGTCAATGGAAGTCAATTAACATAAACTAATAAAACCTACATTCAATGCATACAGTGCTGTCTTCAAAGTATCGTTGACGACATTAAGTCTTGTTTTCAGAAGCATTTGAATAGTTGTTTGTATTATGTGTATGTAACGTAGATAGCACTGTTAGGAATAGTAGTCAAATTATTCTAATTATGATTATCATAATACCTGATTCAGCTATTTTCTCACACCTCAACACGACGGGACACTTTTTCCAAACTAGCCTTAAAATCTCGGGCAAAGAAGGAAAGTAGTTTGAGTAAGGGTTAAAAGAAGTGATTTGGGAGAGAGTGAAAGCGCTACCAATAACAAAAAGGGTACTAATACTATGAGAAGTCATCAGCCGTCTCTCCCGTAACTAATTTTCCCGTTACGAAGTTCACGTGCCCACTTCATGGATCTACCATCAGACGTGAAGAGAAAGACGACGCCCCCCCCCCCCCTCCTCGAAACGGGAATCAGACCACCAGAAGAAGCCAGGATGGACTGATAAAACGGCGTGGAGTAGTCAGTAGATCTACTTCCATTAAATTGCTTCACATTTCGCTATTAAATTTTAGAATCATTATGCTTTGAGGAAACAGCATTCTTGTTCGGAACTTACCTTGACATATATTCTGAGTTCAACCGCCCATTGTTTGAATTGAGAGTCCTGGCCAGATTTTAGCACCGATGTTGTTTTCTTGGTAGAATGAACTCCATGTACCGTGATGACAAAAAACACGAGATTGGAAAGTAGACATACAGACATTGGAACAAAGAACATGACTATGCTAGATAGTTTGGCAAGCCAGCATCTACTATTGTCGTATTCCAATAAAGGACCATTCTGAAATCCTCCAAACTGAAGTACCAAAGTGATCAAGACAAAGACGAGAGGAGTGCCCCATCCAATAACAAGAAAAACCACCATCTTACGACCAAAATATGTGCTAGATGAAAACGATTTCATCTTACTTGCTGCGAAGCTTCGACTCAGGTCCCAAGCAAGGATAGTCGTCCAAACAAACGAAGCAAGGAAGAAGAAATGGGATAACGCAGCAACAACTATGCAAGGTATTCCCAACTGGGAGACTGAAAGACGTATGTACTGAAGAAAGATTTGTCCAAAGAACAACGCAACAATGAAATTCATTATGGATACACCTTGACGATTCCGCAAGGTAGAGAAGGCAATGTAAGTAATCAATGTAGCGAAGAGACAAACAGATGATATGGCAAAGAGAACATGTCCTAAGATCATCAATGGCCTATCAATGGGTGTGACCTGATCAATATAACAGATGCTTATGGAACCATCAGGATGAATCAGAATGTCCTTTATGTCGTACATCTGATCTTGATACAGAATAACAGAATGGTTTCCTTGATAAATCCATTCAATGGAATCATTGGAAACCGTGAAGAAAGGGCAGGTTTGGAGAGCAATCTCGGTCCCACACACCACGAACTGATACTCAGATGAGACGTTAGCACTGCTGAACTGCATGTTGGTGATATTACTCCACCATTTTGGTCGAATATAAGTTCCATTGAAGAAAATAAGAGACTCGTTGTTGATAAGAGAAGCCGTAAAATCCAAAGAGTTTCCAGCGAACATTTCCTCGGGACAACGATGTGTAATGTTTCCAGGATTGTTTTCGACATAACAGGATTGACTAGCTGATATTACTATGTCCTTGCAATCGTCACGGCTAGGAGTTTGAAGTTGATGTATGATGTCTCTCTGGATAATATCAAGAGATGGGTTCATGTCATCTCTGTAAATCAAGCTAAATGTTATAGTATTATTAACCACGTCTGTTGAAGACCTAACTAGACAAGGGTAAGCGTTTAAAGTTAGTGTGATATTATCTATGGGCACCTCCCTGAAACAAGACATCTCTTCTAAACACTCGACAGTCCCTTTACTTTGTTTGACTCCAAAATGTTCGGATTGGCAGACGGGCCAATCGGATGATATCGGAGCGCAGTCACCATTATCATCCAATTCAAATCCTTCAATGCATGCAAGGGTTATGATGGGTTCGGGTAATTTAAAAATTTCAATTAGTCCTACGTCTTCTTGCATCATTGGTTCTACACGTGCAATTCTATCTGACAAATCAACAGACATTATTAATAGACATCTGACCAAGGGACCTCCATTGCAATTACTGCATGCGGGATGCTTACTTACAGCACCTTCAACAATGACTGGTTTGTAATAATACTGACACTCGTGGGCTATCTCTTCATTAGTCCCGTGTGGACAACTTTCCGTTGTATCCACGAGGCAAAGTCGAGGTGTCGGGATAGTTTGAACAGTAGGCATATCTATATCAGATCCGCTGATATTCATCGAAACGTTGGACTGTAATGTGGGCATTGGTGTCATGCATTCAAGGGTATTATTATATCCCCACGAACATTGTTGGTCTGCTGAAATGACAACAGCTGTCAAAGAACTTTCTTCATACCCATGGCAAGTAGCACAACCCAGGTTTCTAAAGTACGTGTCATGGTAGATATAAAGAACATCTATAGTTGCATTGTGAGGAACCTCTTCGCAGATTCGTTTGGCATCCTCCTCTGAAGACCATCCTGATGGGCACCTAGCAATCATCCTGTAACCATGTCCGAGCTCTGGGTAGAATAGTGGAAGGAAAGAATCCACGATGCATTCCCATACGTCAATGTCTAATAGTGTCTCGTTTGATAGAGTCTCGTTTGATATAGTCTCGGCTGACAGAGTCTCGTTTGCCAGAGTCTCGCTGGAGATTGGTAAAGGGTAGTTTGGACAGCAATCACCAAAGAGTTGGCACATGTCATCGCATCTACATACAGTCGTTTCTTCGCCACCAAAGCAGAACTCTATAATACAGTTATCCGTGAAGAAAATCCCTGTGGAAAAAGTTTCAAGGTAATCATATAGTATTGTGAATCTTTGTTCATTCATATTCAAAAGATGCAGAAAAGGGTATTCAATTTAAAGTTGGGCGGTAAATACCGACATTTACCGGTATTACTGCCAGATAAATGTTAGAAAACAAGGGAAAATAGAAAAAAGAAATATTTTTAACAGTGAAACCTTAGATTTGGGAAGAATTTACAAAAAGCATTTGAGAATATTCAGACATATAAAATATCAATGATCAGGGATTCAAATAGTCATTTGATTAATAAAATCTAAATCTCAATATAAAATTATTTCAAGATTCCTTGGAGGAAGAAATGCTAAATCGACACACAGAGTCGCAGTGAAGTATAGTGCGATTATCTACGATTTGAAACCAATTTGGCTATTATTCTGACCAGAAAGTTGAGTTCTGGTTATGCGATTGCATTGTGAAAGAAACGGTGTGGAATCGATCAGAAAAAGTTGATCATGTAGCATGTAAGTATTCGTGTGTACTGCAAGGTTCTAGAATCATCAAAATATTAAGAAATTTGGGCCAGTCTTAATAAAAGTATATAACATGCACTGTATACAAAAAAAATGTATAAGGGATTATTACACACAAACATATGGCATAAAAATGTGGTCCTCATTTTTAAGCTGTTTCATGTCATATTTAGAATATGAAGGCATTTGAAGAGCCATGCTTTTCAGGGAACATTTTTTTTCTCTGATGTTCTTCCGCACTTGCATAATAACAATGAAAACGCCCACAAATTAATTTCAATTTCCCCTGTGCAGAGCTCAACCTTCTCTATAAATACATCAACATTCTGGTGTTAGTATTCCTATCTGTAATTACAACCTAAATCAGGAAGACAAAGTTTGTTAAGATTTCTGTATCCAAATACGACTGCCATTTCTTCGAAAATCGGTTCGCAAGAGGGTCGTATATAGTGTGCGGTGGATGACTTCGGACATAATCATGCTGCGTTGTATATGATGGGTATATTTACCTGAGTCTGAAATAGTAATGTTTATAGTCTCAACGGGGAAACTCCTGAAGTCCTGGAGTGAAAAATAGGTCACATTGTCTGTACAGAGAAACCGAGAAAAGAAAACATTAATTATAGCTTCTCGTGAAGTGAAATAGTAGTACGAGTTCACGCAAAAAACTGAGGTGCTAAATGTTGGGTGCTGAGTGAGATTCTACACTTGAAGTGCCAAAATCAGCACTTGACGGGTTAACTTTAACAAGGAAACCGAAACGTGCTGAATATTTGAGTGCAGAAAACGAGTGCTATAACAATATGCAGCACTTAACATCGAGTGCTGACTGCATAACCTGATCTGATTGGTCGGTTAGTATAATAGCTGGGATCCAGATTTGTCCAGACTTGTTCCTCGCGTGCAAGTTTGCTGCACTTTATGCACTCAAAAAACTGAGGTGCTAAATGTTGGGTGCTGAGTGAGATTCTGCACTTGAAGTGCCAAAATCAGCACTTGACGGGTTAACTTTAACAAGGAAACCGAAACGTGCTGAATATTTGAGTGCTGAAAACGAGTGCTATAACAATATGCAGCACTTAACATCGAGTGCTGACTGCATAACCTGATCTGATTGGTCGGTTAGTATTTTAGCTGTTACTGAATATTTGTTTTTGAATCAAATTCAGCTAAGAGATTCTTACATTCTTCATTCTCCAGGTCAATACCCAAGGCCTCAAAAGTCTGAATAACTTTGCTCCTTAAACTGTCAACAACATCAGTATTCAAAGCTGTTGCAGCAGATAACACTCTGTTTGTCATAGCATGGGTCATGTTGGTGTTTGATAAAAGAGAACCAATGAAAAATGCAGCTGGTCTCACTATGAACATGACAGACAATGAAAGCGGACAAAATATACAGTTCCTCAGGTAGACAAAGGAACATCCCTTGACTGCTATTATGTAAAATGTGTAAAACAGGTGAATATGCATGTGACACCTGTTCTACACATTTTTACATAATAGCAGTGAAGGGATGTTCCTTGGTCTACCTATGGAACTGTATATTTTGTCCGCTTTCATTGTCTGTCATATTCATAGTGTCTTGTACTGTCATTATGCATTGCTCCATCTTGTTCTTGTAGTAGGCCTATCCTATCATCATCATCATCAAATGCATCATCTGCTGCAGGATTATGCACTTCACCAACAGCAACACCCAAATCAGCATCAACTAGACCCTCCATACCCTGTACAGCTTCAGGTTCAGGTTCTTCTTGTGGATGTTGGTTTAATAAATGTTTCCTGTAAGAGTTGAAAGTGGTAAATGACGAAGGACATCCACCTTGACCACATAGGCATATGTTCTGGCTTATTGCAGAACTTTGTCAACATGTGCCTTTACTGCAACAGTGTTTTTTGGTTAAACTGTTAATAAAATACCAACTATATATATAAAGTCATTTATTTGTCTTTTTTTTGTGTGTGAGTGTGACAAAATTGCATAATTTCACTATATATGAAATATAACGCCTGGAGTGCTAAAACATATAACACCAGTAGTGCTAAACATTACAAAACTGTTGTGTTCTGCACCTAAGTTGTGCAGTTTTTTAGCACTACTAGTGCTATTCAGAGTAGATTGTGGGGTTATTTAGCACCACCTGCCCAACATTCATAGCACTTGAAGTGTTTTTTTAGCACTTTTTAGTGCTTATCTATAGCACTTAAACTAGTGCTGAACTAGCACTTGCACTTGTGCTGAAATAGCACTAGCTGTGCAGTCCCTATGCGAGCACTGAAAAGGTGCTGAATATAGCCCTCCAAGTGCTAAAAATAGCACTACATTTTTTTGAGTGTGTAGAGGTGTTGTGGACGAGTGGATAAGTCACCTGACTGTGGATCACAAGGTCCGTGGTTCAAGTCCCGCCGCAGCACTAATGTCCTTTGGAAAGACATTGATCTACATTTGCCACTCTCCACCCAGGTGTTAAATGGGTACCCGGTAGGATGCGAAAGCTAATGTGGTTCGATTAGCAAGTGTGCGCTTGTAAAAATGACGCCTGGCTGGAATGCTCTTTTTAGGAGCTCGTACACTCAAAAAGGTGCTAAATTTAGCACTTGAAGATTCAATTTTAGCACTTTTTAGGAGCTCGTATAGTGACTGCACTCGAAGTGCTGAGTTAGCACTTGCACAAGGGCTATTCTGCTAGCACCCAAAAGAGAGCAAACTTGGCACTTTAAGTGCACAACAGTCAGCTCCTTTGGGTGCTAGCAAAGTAGCCCGGGTGCAAGTGCTAACTCAGCACTTCGAGTGCAGTCACTATGCGAGCTCCTAAAAAGTGCTAAAATTGAATCTTTAAGTGCTAAATTTAGCACTTTTTTTTTTGAGTGTTTAAGTCTTCGGTATCTATTTTATCATTATACTGTATGAATACATTTTATACATAGAATACTGCATCTACATAATCATCACAGAACGTAACAATGCTTTGTATAGCTGTACATGTATAATACTATGCTACAACTATTATGCAATTATGTATCAGAGTCAGAAAAAAAGGAAAATTAGTTACAGGAATTTGTAACTACATTAATCATTACATCATAAGCATGTTACTTATTCAAATTGTTTTCACGAACATTAGAAGCTTCACAATTTTCATTGATCAATCCCTTGTAAATTTTTGCGGGAGTTAAAGACCTTGTTGTCAACCCCAAACCCCAGCGCTGTAACTGAAATAAAAGCTGATACAGATAGTTAAGCAATTACCTGTATGGTTTCCTGGAGTATAAACTTCGATGTTCATCCTAAACCCAAGCTCTGTATTTGAACCGTCTGAGGTAAAAACCAGCCACATCTCATTGCTGATAGATACTATGATATCAGGTAGAATAGAACCTGAGAGAGTAGCCAATAATGATGCTGTATCACTTGGATCAAGACCAGAACCGATCCTCAAGAAATCATAGTCGTATACCAGATCAAAGGTGCTAAAAACTGCCATGATCTGGTAGTCTGCTGGTCCAGAAACAAGCCATTGAGTGTTGACGTTATTTGGATAGTAAAACTGTTGTCTGGATAGTTTGGTGAAACGATCGTCAAGTTCTCTCCGTAACCGAACGTACCAACTTCTGTTCCGTTGTCAAGATCTTAAAAAGAAATATGAAAGATTAATGTTGTTTGATGGAGATTTTCCTAGATATTTGGCCATGGAGAGTGACTGTATATACACACCCAAATACACATCGTGCACATCCACAAACATAATGCCCTAGATGGTTTGGGCGAGAATTCGGCAAACAGAGCTTCATACTCCCGACATCATAGAAGATAAAGATCGTTAATGAGATGATCTTCGATGAGATGATTTTCGAGGAGATGTCGTCCCTGGCATGCCTAGCATGTCACCAATATTAGTTAGATTTTACCACGCAGCTACATGTAGAGGTGTCGTGGTCTAGTGGGTAACGTCACCGGACTGTGGATCACATGGCTAGTGGTTCGAAGCACGTAACTCTCCTTCGGCGAAACGTTAATCTACATTGCTATGAAACACCCAGATGTAGCAGATTAGGTAGTTGGTAGGAATTTATTCCTTGAGTGCCATATGGCAGCTTGGCTAAAGCCAGGATAATAAAACTACTTTGTGGGCACCCTGAGCATCCCCTGGGATGGATACGTAAGCAATATAAATTTAGCTCTTACCATTCTAATTATATTATATGCAGTTTTAAGTGGATTGGTGTCTTAAAATATGTATGTTTTCAATCCATCGCCCACGGACTAAACTGAATTACTACCGTTTTATAGTGATTAAATGAATACATAAATGAATAAATGTGTGAATGTTTCATGATGATGGTTTAAAGGGATATGCTAGTTGAGTTCTGTTTTCAGACCGCAAATGCCTTCAAAGTGCATGGTTATTGCTCTTATTCTTATCTATGACACTTCTAGTGCCCTTTTAGAACCTAAAATTGCTATGAAGGTAATTTTAGACCCCAAAATATGTGAAATTTAGCCAATACGATCATATCAATTCAGCTCCACTTTAAAAAAAAATACGGTGACCGTTAATTAATTATTTAATTAAAAATAACGATACATGGGCCGGCTGGTTTTGCGTAATATAACAAACACGAAAATGCCAACAAAAAAGCCAACATCGGCATTGGCTGAAATATGACGTAATTTCGTTTTTTCAACGGCTTTTTCAAATTATCTAATATTTGTGATGGTCCACAAGTATTAGAACTTGTTTTGTTTATGGATATTTCAGCCGTCTCTGAACCGATTTTGATCAAACAAAGATGATTTTGTCATTTAAATTGTATATTCTTTCAAATTTGACACTCAGTTTTTCATTATCTCACAAAAAACATTTTGTATAGAGCCCTCTGTAACAGAACTCAACTATCCCTTTAAGCTTAAGCCTGACATATAGCAGGATATCTATCATGGCAGGACCTCGAACAATATTACAAGGTCCATCAGATTTGGAATACAATAGGAAAGAACTTGATCGGGGTTAAATAAAGAGACAGTGTTGGATTTGTTTTTAATGAGCAACAAAACAACGGAAAAAGGGTATACAGTGCGTCCCAGAAAAAACGAAACCGAGAATTATCGATGTTTTATCATAGCTTAATCACAATTCCAATTAATAAATGACACATATTTGTAAAGCTTAGATCCTCCTCTTTCATTTGATGCAACTCATATGATGCATATTTCACGCATGAGTGATTAAAATCAATTTGAAGAAAGGGTACCAAAAAGCATTTGGCGGACGGTATCTGAATTTCAAAGAGAAAATCACATTTCTAGAAAGTTTTTTGCCCTTTCATATAACACCTCAATCAGGAAAAATGAGCGAGGAATATTTTTTGTTTGTTTTTGTTTAAAGTGGTGCATTTCCATAATTTGATGAAACGAATTCGTTTTCACTGGCTGCCTGCTGTAGCAACAAACAGAGATGACAAAAGACTTAACTCCGTTTCGTTCAAGATCAACCATGCATCAAGTCTTTCGTCTTCTTTGTTCAAATGCCCATTTCGTCTACCATTCAAAAGGTCTAATACTCATTTGATGATTATCAATATTTATAAATAAGTATCAGACCATTATGGATAGTAGACAAAAATGGGCTTTAGACAAACTGGGAATTAGACCAACTGGAAATTAGACTAAATGTGTTATAGTCCAAAAGGGTAGTATATTTATTGGATATTAGACCAAATGAAAAAAAGACCAAATTACTTTTAGCGTAAATGGTCATTAGACCAAGTGATAACTAGACGAAATGATTACTAGACCATGTGGATGATAGACCATTTTGGAAGAGAATAATTGGGTATAGTAGACGAACTGGTTGTAAATCAAAAGGCAATAAACCAATACGGCAATAACTTTATGGATTTCATTCCATTTCTATGATTAGCATAATACAGGAATTATAGAGGGTTATATCCAATGACGATTATGGGAAGCTTATATACACCTGAAACAGGGATGAAATGACCGATAAGAAATGGAATTATTATTTGGTAAAAGTCAGCTTGAGATGATGAGGGGTGAACAAAACCGGGAAGAAGGGGGAGGGGGAGGTGAAGGGGTCTTTATTATACTGATATTTCCATCCCCATGTTCTTCCTTCACTTCTTGTTCTATCTTCTCTGATGAAGCAATTCCAGGATTGGACAAATCATGGGTGCAGCAGCGGCGCCAAGTTTGATAAGTGCATACTGAGGAGTTGGTCTAAAATATAGGGATTTGGGAGTCCCCCCCCCCGAAGGTCTATAAATCGCCTTGATCCTCTACTCCTCTTTAAGTTGATTATTCGTGTATAGTGATATTAGTTGCTCGAAATATGAAATCCATAGTTCAGATCACGAGCAATTGAGTATGATTTTCACTTCGGGTCACTCTTGACGTATAACAATCTCTATGTTGCCATGACTTTAATGAAACTTCAAACCACTATATATTTTCAGCTGGTACCAACAATCTAGATTTGGTTTTGTATTTGAACAAGGAAAAAGGGTTCAAAGTCTCTTTTGCCAAAGATATCATATTACATTTACATATTATGTACATACACGAAATTGCATATGATGGAACACTCTAGAACGAAAGTGGGTTTAATAATGAAGGCATGTGAAACGAAAGTTAATGACTGAAAGAATGTTATATATATTTTTTAAACAACAATACTTCAAAGGCTATTAGATCATTCATTCAAACATGTCATATATCAGGATCATATACGCATAATCAGCAGTTGATATTTTCCACGTAGCAAGTGAGATCACTGTCGATATAAAGTAATCATTGAAACAGGGTGGACCATTTTAATATGAAAATTTCAGATCGAGCATTTGTTTTTATATAATTTTGTTTTATTCAATATTATTCACTTGTATGCATGCTTTCCCGACAAACGATTCGTGGGTTTGCAGAGGTTAGTACGACCTGGCAACAACTAATCGTGCATACTTGATACTATAAACCTAATTCATATGGAAAATACCGGAAGCAAAACAAAATGAGTGCAGAAGTACCCGTTCCTATATTGGTATTATTGACATGAACTTTGACAACAAAAAAGAGACACACACGTCATACAAAATATGTTTATTGTTCTGAGCTTTAAATAGATTAGCTCTTATGATCTATAATTATGACATGCATTAAGGGATAAACCTTCGGGAGCGCAATAATAATCAAAGCTGTAACGAGAAGGATATCGCAGACATTACTACGCTATGAATCACTATTGAGGGAACGGGTTTGCTTTGATTGATTGATTTATTCGAATTTATTCCATTTCAAATCAGTTGTTTCCACAAAAAAGAACATAGTTGACAAAGTAAGTTCAAAATTATGAAATGAAACGGGAACCTACTGGGAAGCATAACTTGTTTTTTGTAGGTTCCCTAGAAATAATATAATTTGAACACATTTTCATAAATCATTTTAGAATAGTAAAATAAATGTAATAACATATTTTCAATAACCATTTTAAAGTGTCTAAATGATCGAAATATACGAAAGAACAGAATGACAAGATGGGACACAAAGGACATGAAACTGACATAATAAGATAAGACAGGACATGACAAAACAAGACATGACAAGACAAAACAAAACAAAGCTGCACACTACATAAATTAGAAGAAGAAGAACAAGAAGAACAAGAAGAAGAGAGAGAGAGAGAGAGAGAGAGAGGGGGGGGGGGGGTGAAACAGGGAAGATGTGGGCGTTCTTCCCATATACCGTAGGAGACTTGTATTTTTGACTTAAATTCTTTTTGAACCCTCTACTAAAACTTTAATATGTGGGTATATCTCTAATTTGCGTCACCTGTGACTGGTAGGGGAAAAGCGAACTGAATCATTGTAACCCTCGGGTCTCTCCTCCCGGTATAACTGATTGGAGGTGTGCAGGTGAAACACTACACCGGGGTTTACCCCTACTCTTATACGAACAGTACAGTGGGTTCTTAACGTGCAAATGTGATGACTCTCCTCTACACAGGGCCTCCATTTAACGTCCTATCAGAGGGACAGAGTGTTTTGCACTTAACATAGCCTGCGTCTATGCAACAATGGGAGGGGCATGTTAACACACAACGCAGGCTCCAGTCATCCGTCTGGGTTTGATTCGAACCCGAGATCTTTGGTTCGACAGGCAGACGCTTTACCGACTGAGCCAACTCGTCAAATCTCTAAATGGATCTGAAAGAGAGTTCCAAAGTTTTGAGCCTGAAAACACAAATGATTTATTCTTGCCTTTGGTAGATCTTAAAAAGCCCGGCAGACCGAGTAGGATAATGATGAATATCATTGACATTCTTTGTAAACATTGAGTAAAAAACATTTGGCAGTTCATTTCTATTTAAATCATACAAAATATTCCCAAGTTATAACTGTTTAAATCTGTTATCTTTAGAATGCTACGTGTGAAAAAAGGTGCATCTGCATGTGTGCGCTCAAAATCAGAGCGACATATAACACGCAGCACTTCTATTTAAAATTCTATTCAAATGATATAGTCAGTACAATTGCCCCAAGCTATAATTCTGGTGGATCAGCGTCGACTTAACTTTACAAATATTATCTACGTGTTCCTTCCAAGAAATGGTTATTCCAAAAAAAATTGTATTTAAAACTCTTTGTCGAAAACGACATTGCCTGGAAGTTCATTTATTATGTTACTGAACAGTATGTACTTCAACTTTTACGGATTGGGGGATAATTCATTGGCTTTGTTCAATTCTGAAACACGTCGATGGTCGATGGTGGCAAGCAAAAAATGTGGCTTTACGAACAATCATTGCAGGGAATTCACTTTTTAAACTAATTAGAAACAACAAAATCAAATAAGTTTACATTATAATTTGTTAGAAAAATTTAAAATGAAAAGAAAGAAATCCTTTTAAGATACTATATCCCTTTTGCAGCCAACATCAAATTCTGTAGAACTTTGCAGGAATTATGAATATGTCATGTATGTCCTATAGTGAAATTTAAACGTTAGCAGTGTCCTAATATTCGAATTACGCAAGGCAGCCCGTTTACTTGCTAGACTTCACTCTCAGACAATTTGGAGTGACTGACTGGCTTTTTTGCTTCTTTGTAATAACATACAAAACATGAGCTGTAAAAGGTACATGAGCATTTGACTACATCATAAACCCACCTCTTGTAATGGCCAAAATTAAACTGATTGAATCTTTGCACAGCACAAAACGTACGACCATTCGGAACAATGGTCTGAAAATCAGACTGTTACCTACTGTATTGGTATCACTTAAGTCGATTCGACAACTAATACTAATAGTCGTTATTTTCCCACTTAAAGGTACTATGTCCCATTTGCAGGCCAAAAAAATGAAAAGGTTAAATTCCAATGGCATATGAAAGATAATACTAATTTAGAACTTCCCTAAAGAAGGTGGGGCTTGAAAATGTCTTCAAGTGAGAAAATAACGATTATTAATTGTCAAATCGACTTAGGAGTTATAGAGCCAATAAGTAGTAGTCTTGATTTTCAGACCATTGTACCGAATGGTCATACGTTTTATGCTGCGCAAAGCTTCAATCAGTTTAATTTGGCCATCACAAGAAGCGGGTTATTATGTAGACAAATGCTCATGTACCCTTTACAGTCCATTTTATGTATGTTATTACCAAAGAAGAAAAAAAAAGCCAGTCAGTCACTCAATAGTGTCTGACAGTGAAGTATAGCAAGTAAACGGGTTTTCTTGCATAATTTGAATATTAGGACACTGCTAACGTTTAAATTTCACAGATAGGACATACATGACATATTCATAATTCCTGCAAAGTTCTACAGAATTTGAGGTTGGCTGCAAAAGGGGACATGGTACCTTTAAAGACATTTTCAAGCCCCTCTTTATTTAGGGAAGTTCTAAATTAGTATTATCTTTCAAATACCGTTGGAATTTAACTTTTTCATTTTTGGGGCCTGCAAATGGGACATAGTACCTTTAACACTCCCAGGAAGCAGCTAAATGGTGTACGTGTCATATTATTAATCATGCATGGATGGCCATCGTCCATCGTAATCAAGAACTCATTAAATACAATTATAATGTTCATTAAAGCAATAATTTCCGGGAATGGTTCATAAAAATATTCATCTTTGGTCTCATGGGAAATTTGACATCGCTCGGGTATTTCGCGTGATAACATATGTTATTTAGATCACCCAAATTATATATAATTTTTGCCACTACATTATAACTGTTGCAATGAGAACCCCCCCCCCCTCCGATGGGAATTTATATATTTTTTTTACCCCAGCCATGCTCTGATGCTCCGAGTAGGCCTAATTCTGAACGATTTTCAATTGTATTTTTTCCTATTTGTACATGTTCATCTGGAATTATTGAAATATTATTTTACAACTAACTCACATAATTTGTGCTTGAAACGAGATTATTTCGGGGATTCTAAATTAGTGACCCGACATTTGCTCCGAGCCAGATGCATATCTGGACCCTGGCGTCGGGGAAAGGGGGAGGGTGAAGAGGGGAGGGGGAGGGGTGAAGAGGGAGGGGGTGCATCCAAGCCAATGCATGGTGAACAAGAGAGAGGAGTAAGGGAATGAATGTTCCTGTTTTTACCTCTTATAATGATTTTGAATATTACACAGCTGTACTGAATGAACGTAGTGTTATTTGCAAGCAGGCGAACCAAAAACATAAATTGTATTGTTTTTGATTAAATTCAACCGGTGCATGATTTCTGATGAATTATCAATCAATTCATAAGTTAGGACGACATTTCAGATTGATTGAAATGAAAAATACAATAATATGATCCAAATTTCCACTGCTAAGCTTTACCCTATTAAAACATACATGAGCCTCGTATCCCCCTTCGCTACATCTTTGCAAGGTCGCATTTGGGCCGTTCAGAACAGTTTTGGAAATATCCATGATTTAACAGCAATTTGGCAATATAGGTACCTTGCAATAATTTCCTTACTAAATAACAAAGGGTTAGGATTGGATTAGTTCAGAGGCTGAAGAAATCTGCGAGTGTGATAAAATGATGGTCTGCAGAGTAATTGTCGGAAGGGGTCTGCGACTCTTTAATTAAGTCGTCGAATCTTTGCAGGATACCACCCCACCCAACAAGCCTCGTGAAAAAGAATGTTAGGACCATGGTCACGAATGGTCACGAAGGAAACATTTAAACCAAGGAGATCGTTACTCTCATACTTGGAATAACGTTTCTGTATTAAAGCTTCCTCTCTCTCTCTCTCCCTCTCTCTCTCCTTCTATATATATATATATATATAATTACTTAAAACCAAGAATTTCCTCTATTCATAACACCACGTCCAGTATGATATTCACATATTATGTTACTGTTTGAACTATTACTGTACATGTTATCGTTTTTTTTTTGTTTTTTGTATAGTTTTCTTTTTTCCTTGTTCGTTTCTTGTGCCTGTATTTGTCATTACATTCGTTATTGCATTATTTTGTTACTCTATAATGTTATTTTATTTGTGACCCTGCCCTTTTGTCAGCTGATTACTTAGGAAATATTTCTCTTCTTCTGGCAATTGCTGGCAGAGGACCTAAATGATTTCAATGTCACTTCTCTAATATCCTTCTACTGAAATATATCTAATGTTGGGACGCCCTAATGTCTTCTTACCCATCTATATTCGAAGTCAGACCGCCCTGGAGAAGACCCGGGAATGTCTTACTCCCAGTATTAATGGTTATATGCAGGCGCATACGAAGGGGGGGGGGGGGTGCGAACCCCCCTCAATTTTTGTTTTAATAATACAAAAATAAAGAAATTGTGCTAATGGGTGACCCAAAAAAGGTGACCTTGCCCCCCCACCCCCCCCCCAACGGAACGAAAATCCGATCGGTCGAATTATAAAAATTTTGGGACAAAAAAAAAAAATATGTCCTCTTAGTCTTGTAATGCAAAATTATTTGGTTACAGGAAATGGGGCCTGCAATGAAAGTATATTTAGCTCATTTTAGCTTAGATTGTAGACTCAACTAAACACAAATCCAAGACTTTTGCTTCTCATACCGATTCAGTATCAAGCAACGTGTTTCACAAATTCGCATGATGTTAATAATTATCAGAAACATTAAATATACAAATTCATTTTTTGTCATAGGCTTAATTAAAGAGATTGAAT